>JAAGNN010000035.1:149853-164988 GCA_012411365.1 Ameiurus melas
GTACACTGATGAGCCGTCCTGTTAGAGCGCCTATACAGCGATTTTCAAGCGGCTGGGAGCTTAGGAAAGTGGTTTTCTAACAAACTCATTATAATCATGTGCGTGACATCTTCCAAAATGATATCACAGACATAATATTATACTAGGACATGTATCTGACCTCAAATGATACGAAATATAATTGTTTACATTAAAATGTACAAGTTCCCAATGAAATATGGTAATGTGAAAAAAAGTGACATTTGAAGTGCAGACAGTGACTTTTTTTCAAAACTGCTCTAACTAAGTTTGTTTACATTTGTGCAGTGTGCCATTGTACACTGTTGCGCTTGCTCCTGTTAGAGGCGCTATACAGCGATTTTCAAGCGGCTGGGAGAGCTTAGGAAAGTGGTTTTTCTAACAAACTCATATAATCATGTGCGTGACATCTTCCAAAATGATATCACAGACATAATATTATACTAGGACATGTATCTGACCTCAAATGATGACGAAATATAATTGTTTACATTAAAATGTACAAGTTCCCAATAAAATATGGTAATGTGAAAAAAGTGACATTTGAAGTGCAGACAGTCACTTTTTTCAAAACTGCTCTAACTAAGTTTGTTTACATTTGTGCAGTGTGCCCATGTACACTGTTGCGCTTGCTCCTGTTAGAACCGCTATACAGCGATTTTTCAAGCGGCTGGGAGCTTAGGAGAAAGTGGTTTTTCTAACAAACTCATATAATCATGTGCGTGACATCTTCCAAAAATGATATCACAGACATAATACTATACTAGGACATGTATCTGACCTCAAATGATACGAAATATAATTGTTTACATTAAAATGTACAAGTTCCCAATGAAATATGGTAATGTGAAAAAAGTGACATTTGAAGTGCAGACAGTCACTTTTTTCAAAACTGCTCTAACTAAGTTTGTTTACATTTGTGCAGTGTGCCCATGTACACTGTTGCGCGGCTTCCCTGTTAGAGACCTATACAGCGATTTTCAGCGGCTGGGAGGCTTAGGAAAGTGGTTTTTCTAACAAACTCATATAATCATGTGGCGGACATCTTCCAAAATGATATCACAGACATAATATTATACTAGGACATGTATCTGACCTCAAATGATACGAAATATAATTGTTTACATTAAAATGTACAAGTTCCCAATGAAATATGGTAATGTGAAAAAAGTGACATTTGAAGTGCACGACAGTCACTTTTTTAAAACTGCTCTAACTAAGTTTGTTTACATTTGTGCAGTGTGCCCATGTACACTTTGCGCTTGCTCCTGTTAAGGCGGCTATACAGCGATTTTCAAGCGGCTGGGGAGCTTAGGAAAGTGGTTTTTCTAACAAACTCATATAATCATTGCGTGACATCTTCCAAAATGATATCACAGACATAATATTATACTAGGACATGTATCTGACCTCAAATGATGAGAAATATAATTGTTTACATTAAAATGTACAAGTTCCCAATGAAATATGGTAATGTGAAAAAAGTGACATTTGAAGTGCAGACAGTCACTTTTTTCAAAACTGCTCTAACTAAGTTTGTTTACATTTGTGCAGTGTGCCCATGTACACTGTTACGCCCCGTCCTGTTAGAGCGCTATACAGCGATTTTCAAGCGGCTGGGAGCTTAGGAAAGTGGTTTTTCTAACAAACTCATATAATCATGTGCGTGACATCTTCCAAAATGATATCACAGACATAATATTATACTAGGACATGTATCTGACCTCAAATGATACGAAATATAATTGTTTACATTAAAATGTACAAGTTCCCAATGAAATATGGTAATGTGAAAAAAGTGACATTTGAAGTGCAGACAGTCACTTTTTTTCAAAAAGTGCTCTAACTAAGTTTGTTTACATTTGTGCAGTGTGCCCATGTACACTGTTACGCTTGATCCTGTTAGAGCGCTATACAGCGATTTTCAAGCGGCTGGGAGGCTTAGGAAAGTGGTTTTTCTAACAAACTCATATAATCATGTGCGTGACATCTTCCAAAATGATATCACAGACATAATACTATACTAGGACATGTATCTGACCTCAAATGATGAGAAATATAATTGTTTACATTAAAATGTACAAGTTCCCAATGAAATATGGTAATGTGAAAAAAAGTGACATTTGAAGTGCAGACAGTCACTTTTTTCAAAAACTGCTCTAACTAAGTTTGTTTACATTTGTGCAGTGTGCCCATGTACACTGTTGCGACTGCTTGTCCTGTTAGACCGCTATACAGCGATTTTCAGCGGCTGGGAGCTTAGGAAAGTGGTTTTTCTAACAAACTCATATAATCATGTGCGTGACATCTTCCAAAATGATATCACAGAGCATAATATTATACTAGGACATGTATCTGACCTCAAATGATACGAAATATAATTGTTTACATTAAAATGTACAAGTTCCCAATGAAATATGGTAATGTGAAAAAAGTGACATTTGAAGTGCAGACAGTGACTTTTTTCAAAACTGCTCTAACTAAGTTTGTTTACATTTGTGCAGTGTGCCCATGTACACTGTTGCGCTGCTCCTGTTAGAGCGCTATACAGCGATTTTCAAGCGGCTGGGAGCTTAGGAAAGTGGTTTTTCTAACAAACTCATATAATCATGTGCGTGACATCTTCCAAAATGATATCACAGACATAATATTATACTAGGACATGTATCTGACCTCCAAATGATACGAAATATAATTGTTTACATTAAAATGTACAAATTCCCAATGAAATATGGTAATGTGAAAAAAGTGACATTTGAAGTGCAGACAGTCACTTTTTTCAAAACTGCTCTAACTAAGTTTGTTTACATTTGTGCAGTGTGCCCATGTACACTGTTGCGCTTGCTCCTGTTAGAACGCTATACAGCGATTTTCAAGCGGCTGGGAGCTTAGGAAAGTGGTTTTTCTAACAAACTCATATAATCATGTGCGTGACATCTTCCAAAATGATATCACAGCCATAATATTATACTAGGACATGTATCTGACCTCAAATGATACGAAATATAATTGTTTACATTAAAATGTACAAGTTCCCAATGAAATATGGTAATGTGAAAAAAGTGACATTTGAAGTGCAGACAGTGACTTTTTTTCAAAACTGCTCTAACTAAGTTTGTTTACATTTGTGCAGTGTGCCCATGTACACTGTTGCGCTTCGTCCTGTTAGAACGCTATACAGCGATTTTCAAGCGGCTGGGAGCTTAGGAAAGTGGTTTTTCTAACAAACTCATATAATCATGTGCGTGACATCTTCCAAAATGATATCACAGACATAATACTATACTAGGACATGTATCTGACCTCAAATGATACGAAATATAATTGTTTACATTAAAATGTACAAGTTCCCAATGAAATATGGTAATGTGAAAAAAGTGACATTTGAAGTGCAAACAGTCACTTTTTTTCAAAAAGTGCTCTAACTAAGTTTGTTTACATTTGTGCAGTGTGCCCATGTACACTGTGTGCTTGCTCCTGTTAGAACGCTATACAGCGATTTTCAAGCGGCTGGGAAGCTTAGGAAAGTGGTTTTTCTAACAAACTCATATAATCGTGTTCGTGACATCTTCCAAAATGATATCACAGACGCAATATTATACTAGGACATGTATCTGACCTCAAATGATACGAAATATAATTGTTTACATTAAAATGTACAAGTTCCCAATGAAATATGGTAATGTGAAAAAAGTGACATTTGAAGTGCAGACAGTGACTTTTTTTCAAAACTGCTCTAACTAAGTTTGTTTACATTTGTGCAGTGTGCCATTGTACACTGTTGCGCTTGCTCCTGTTAGAACGCTATACAGCGATTTTCAAGCGGCTGGGAGCTTAGGAAAGTGGTTTTTCTAACAAACTCATATAATCATGTGCCCTGACATCTTCCAAAATGATATCACAGACATAATACTATACTAGGACATGTATCTGACCTCAAATGGAACGAAATATAATTGTTTACATTAAAATGTACAAGTTCCCAATGAAATATGGTAATGTGAAAAAAGTGACATTTGAAGTGCAGACAGTGACTTTTTTTCAAAACTGCTCTAACTAAGTTTGTTTACATTTGTGCAGTGTGCCCATGTACACTGTGCGCTTCGATCCTGTTAGAGCGCTATACAGCGATTTTCAAGCGGCTGGGAGCTTAGGAAAGTGGTTTTTCTAACAAACTCATATAATCATGTGCGTGACATCTTCCAAAATGATATCACAGACATAATACTATACTAGGACATGTATCTGACCTCAAATGATACGAAATATAATTGTTTACATTAAAATGTACAAGTTCCCAATGAAATATGGTAATGTGAAAAAAAGTGACATTTGAAGTGCAGACAGTCACATTTTTTCAAAAGTGCTCTAACTAAGTTTGTTTACATTTGTGCAGTGTGCCCATGTACACTTTGCGCTTGCTCCTGTTAGAGCGCTATACAGCGATTTTCAAGCGGCTGGGAGCTTAGGAAAGTGGTTTTCTAACAAACTCATATAATCATGTGCGTGACATCTTCCAAAATGATATCACAGACATAATACTATACTAGGACATGTATCTGACCTCAAATGATGAGAAATATAATTGTTTACATTAAAATGTACAAGTTCCCAATGAAATATGGTAATGTGAAAAAAGTGACATTTGAAGTGCAGACAGTGACTTTTTCAAAACTGCTCTAACTAAGTTTGTTTACATTTGTGCAGTGTGCCCATGTACACTGTTACGCTTGCTCCTGTTAGAGCGCTATACAGCGATTTTTCAACCGGCTGGGAGCTTAGGAAAGTGGTTTTTCTAACAAACTCATATAATCATGTGCGTGACATCTTCCAAAATGATATCACAGACATAATATTATACTAGGACATGTATCTGACCTCAAATGATACGAAAATATAATTGTTTACATTAAAATGTACAAGTTCCCAATGAAATATGGTCATGTGAAAAAAGTGACATTTGAAGTGCAGACAGTCACTTTTTTCAAAACTGCTCTAACTAAGTTTGTTTACTTTGTGCAGTGTGCCCATGTACACTGTTGCGCTGCTCCTGTTAGAACGCTATACAGCGATTTTTCAAGCGGCTGGGAGCTTAGGAAAGTGGTTTTTCTAACAAACTCATATAATCATGTGCGTGACATCTTCCAAAATGATATCACAGACATAATATTATACTAGGACATGTATCTGACCTCAAATGATACGAAATATAATTGTTTACATTAAAATGTACAAGTTCCCAATGAAATATGGTCATGTGAAAAAAGTGACATTTGAAGTGCAGACAGTCACTTTTTTTCAAAAATGCTCTAACTAAGTTTGTTTACATTAGTGCAGTGTGCCCTATGTACACTCTTGCGCTTCGTTCCTGTTAGAACGCTATACAGCGATTTTCAAGCGGCTGGGAGCTTAGGAAAGTGGTTTTTCTAACAAACTCATATAATCATATGCGTGACATCTTCCAAAATGATATCACAGACATAATATTATACTAGGACATGTATCTGACCTCAAATGATACGGAAATATAATTGTTTACATTAAAGTGTACAAGTTCCCAATGAAATATGGTAATGTGAAAAAAGTGACATTTGAAGTGCAGAACCCAGTTCTTTTTTCAAAAGTGCTCTAACTAAGTTTGTTTACATTCGTGCAGTGTGCCCATGTACACTGTTGCGCTTCGATCCTGTTAAGAGCGCTATACAGCGATTTTCAAGCGGCTGGGAGCTTAGGAAAGTGGTTTTCTAACAAACTCATATAATCATGTGCGTGACATCTTCCAAAATGATATCACAGACATAATATTTATACTAGGACATGTATCTGACCTCAAAGAGTTACGAAATATAATTGTTTACATTAAAATGTACAAGTTCCCAATGAAATATGGTCATGTGAAAAAAGTGACATTTGAAGTGCAGACAGTCACTTTTTTTCAAAACTGCTCTAACTATGTTTGTTTACATTTGTGCAGTGTGCCCATGTACACTCTTGCGGCTGTCCTGTTAGAGCGCTATACAGCGATTTTCAAGCGGCTGGGAGCTTAGGAAAGTGGTTTTTCTAACAAACTCATATAATCATGTCGCGTGACATCTTCCAAAATGATAGCACAGATATAATATTATACTAGGACATGTATCTGACCTCAAATGATACGAAATATAATTGTTTACATTAAAGTGTACAAGTTCCCAATGAAATATGGTAATGTGAAAAAAGTGACATTTGAAGTGCAGACAGTCACTTTTTTCAAAAGTGCTCTAACTAAGTTTGTTTACATTCGTGCAGTGTGCCCATGTACACTGTTGCGCTTGATCCTGTTAGAACGCTATACAGCGATTTTTCAAGCGGCTGGGAGCTTAGGAAAGTGGTTTTTCTAACAAACTCATATAATCATGTGCGTGACATCTTCCAAAATGATATCACAGCCATAATATTATACTAGGACATGTATCTGACCTCAAATGATACGAAATATAATTGTTTACATTAAAATGTACAAGTTCCCAATGAAATATGGTAATGTGAAAAAAGTGACATTTGAAGTGCAGACAGTCACTTTTTTTTCAAAAAGTGCTCTAACTAAGTTTGTTTACATTTTGCAGTGTGCCCATGTTACACTGTTAGCGTACGTCCTGTTAGAACGCTATACAGCGATTTTCAAGCGGCTGGGAGCTTAGGAAAGTGGTTTTTCTAACAAACTCATATAATCATATGCGTGACATCTTCCAAAATGATATCACAGACATAATATTATACTAGGACATGTATCTGACCTCAAATGATACGAAATATAATTGTTTACATTAAAGTGTACAAGTTCCCAATGAAATATGGTCATGTGAAAAAAGTGACATTTGAAGTGCAGACAGTCACTTTTTTCAAAGTGCTCTAACTAAGTTTGTTTACATTTGTACAGTGTGCCCATGTACACTGTTGCGCTTGCTCCTGTTAGACGCTATACAGCGATTTTCAGGGAGCTGGTAAGGGTTTTTTTGATAATAAATTTAGTACGTTACTAGGCATGTATTGACCTCAAATGATACGAAATATAATTGTTACATTAAAATGCAGTCCCAATGATTGGTTGTGAAAGTGCATTTGAAGTGCAGCGTCACTTTTTTCAAAACTGCTCACTATTTGTACTTGTAGTGTGCCTGTACCTGTTGGCTTGCTCCTGTTAGAAGCGCTATACAGCGATTTTCAGCGGCTGGGAGCTTAGGAAAGTGGTTTTTCTAACAAACTCATATAATCATGTGCGTGACATCTTCCAAAATGATATCACAGACATAATATTATACTAGGACATGTATCTGACCTCAAATGATAGAAATATAATTGTTTACATTAAAGTGTACAAGTTCCCAATGAAATATGGTAATGTGAAAAAAGTGACATTTGAAGTGCAGACAGTCACTTTTTTTAAAAAGTGCTCTAACTAAGTTTGTTTGCATTGGGGCGCGTGTGCCCATGTACACTGTTGGCGCTCGCTCCTGTTAGAACGCTATACAGCGATTTTCAAGCGGCTGGGAGCTTAGGAAAGTGGTTTTTCTAACAAACTCATATAATCATGGCGTGACATCTTCCAAAATGATAGCACAGACATAATATTATACTAGGACATGTATCTGACCTCAAATGATACGAAATATAATTGTTTACATTAAAATGTACAAGTTCCCAATGAAATATGGTAATGTGAAAAAAGTGACATTTGAAGTGCAGACAGTCACTTTTTTTCAAAAGTGCTCTAACTAAGTTTGTTTACATTTGTACGGTGTGCCCATGTACACTGTTGCGCCGTCCTGTTAGAACGCTATACAGCGATTTTCAAGCGGCTGGGAGCTTAGGAAAGTGGTTTTTCTAACAAACTCATATAATCATGTGCGTGACATCTTCCAAAATGATATCACAGACATAATATTATACTAGGACATGTATCTGACCTCAAATGATACGAAATATAATTGTTTACATTAAAATGTACAAGTTCCCAATGAAATATGGTAATGTGAAAAAAGTGACATTTGAAGTGCAGACAGTCACTTTTTTCAAAACTGCTCTAACTAAGTTTGTTTACATTTGTGCAGTGTGCCCGCGTACACTGTTGCGCGTCCCTGTTAGAACGCTATACAGCGATTTTCAAGCGGCTGGGAGCTTAGGAAAGTGGTTTTTCTAACAAACTCATATAATCATGTGCGTGACATCTTCCAAAATGATATCACAGCCATAATATTATACTAGGACATGTATCTGACCTCAAATGATACGAAATATAATTGTTTACATTAAAATGTACAAGTTCCCAATGAAATATGGTAATGTGAAAAAAAGTGACATTTGAAGTGCAGACAGTGACTTTTTTTCAAAACTGCTCTAACTAAGTTTGTTTACATTTGTGCAGTGTGCCATTGTACACTGTTGCGCTTGCTCCTGTTAGAACGCTATACAGCGATTTTCAAGCGGCTGGGAGCTTAGGAAAGTGGTTTTTCTAACAAACTCATATAATCATGTGCGTGACATCTTCCAAAATGATATCACAGCCATAATATTATACTAGGACATGTATCTGACCTCAAATGATACGAAATATAATTGTTTACATTAAAATGTACAAGTTCCCAATGAAATATGGTAATGTGAAAAAAAGTGACATTTGAAGTGCAGACAGTGACTTTTTTCAAAACTGCTCTAACTAAGTTTGTTTACATTTGTGCAGTGTGCCCATGTACACTGTTGCGCTTGCTCCTGTTAGAACGCTATACAGCGATTTTCAAGCGGCTGGGAGCTTAGGAAAGTGGTTTTTCTAACAAACTCATATAATCATGTGCGTGACATCTTCCAAAATGATATCACAGACATAATATTATACTAGGACATGTATCTGACCTCAAATGATACGAAATATAATTGTTTACATTAAAATGTACAAGTTCCCAATGAAATATGGTAATGTGAAAAAAGTGACATTTGAAGTGCAGACAGTCACTTTTTTCAAAAGTGCTCTAACTAAGTTTGTTTACATTTGTGCAGTGTGCCCCTGTACACTTTTGCTGCTCCCTGTTAGAACGCTATACAGCGATTTTCAAGCGGCTGGGAGCTTAGGAAAGTGGTTTTTCTAACAAACTCATATAATCATGTGCGTGACATCTTCCAAAATGATATCACAGACATAATACTATACTAGGACATGTATCTGACCTCAAATGATACGAAATATAATTGTTTACATTAAAATGTACAAGTTCCCAATGAAATATGGTAATGTGAAAAAAAGTGACATTTGAAGTGCAAACAGTCACATTTTTTCAAAAGTGCTCTAACTAAGTTTGTTTACATTTGTGCAGTGTGCCCATGTACACTGTTGCGCTTGCTCCTGTTAGAACGCTATACAGCGATTTTCAAGCGGCTGGGAGCTTAGGAAAGTGGTTTTTCTAACAAACTCATATAATCATGTGCGTGACATCTTCCAAAATGATATCACAGCCATAATATTATACTAGGACATGTATCTGACCTCAAATGATACGAAATATAATTGTTTACATTAAAATGTACAAGTTCCCAATGAAATATGGTCATGTGAAAAAAGTGACATTTGAAGCGCAGACAGTCACTTTTTTCAAAAGTGCTCTAACTAAGTTTGTTTACATTTGTGCAGTGTGCCCATGTACACTGTTGCGCTTGCTCTTGTTAGAACGCTATACAGCGATTTTCAAGCGGCTGGGAGCTTAGGAAAGTGGTTTTTCTAACAAACTCATATAATCATGTGCGTGACATCTTCCAAAATGATATCACAGACATAATATTATACTAGGACATGTATCTGACCTCAAATGATACGAAATATAATTGTTTACATTAAAATGTACAAGTTCCCAATGAAATATGGTAATGTGAAAAAAAGTGACATTTGAAGTGCAGACAGTCACTTTTTTTCAAAACTGCTCTAACTAAGTTTGTTTACATTTGTGCAGTGTGCCCATGTACACTGTTGCGCTTGCTCCTGTTAGAACGCTATACAGCGATTTTCAAGCGGCTGGGAGCTTAGGAAAGTGGTTTTTCTAACAAACTCATATAATCATGTGCGTGACATCTTCCAAAATGATATCACAGCACTAATATTATACTAGGACATGTATCTGACCTCAAATGATACGAAATATAATTGTTTACATTAAAATGTACAAGTTCCCAATGAAATATGGTAATGTGAAAAAAAGTGACATTTGGAAGTGCAGACAGTGACTTTTTTCAAAAGTGCTCTAACTAAGTTTGTTTACATTTGTGCAGTGTGCCATGTACACTGTTGCGCTTGCTCCTGTTAGAACGCTATACAGCGATTTTCCAAGCGGCTGGGAGCTTAGGAAAGTGGTTTTTCTAACAAACTCATATAATCATGTGCGTGACATCTTCCAAAATGATATCCACAGACATAATATTATACTAGGACATGTATCTGACCTCAAATGATACGAGAAATATAATTGTTTACATTAAAATGTACAAGTTCCCAATGAAATATGGTAATGTGAAAAAAGTGACATTTGAAGTGCAGACAGTCACTTTTTTCAAAACTGCTCTAACTAAGTTTGTTTACATTTGTGCAGTGTGCCCATGTACACTGTTGCGCTTGCTCCTGTTTAGCACGCTATACAGCGATTTTCAAGCGGCTGGGAGCTTAGGAAAGTGGTTTTTCTAACAAACTCATATAATCATGTGCGTGACATCTTCCAAAATGATATCACAGACATAATACTATACTAGGACATGTATCTGACCTCAAATGATACGAAATATAATTGTTTACATTAAAATGTACAAGTTCCCAATGAAAATATGGTAATGTGAAAAAAGGTGACATTTGAAGTGCAGACAGTCACTTTTTTCAAAACTGCTCTAACTAAGTTTGTTTACTTTCGTGCAGTGTGCCCATGTACACTGTTGCGCTTCCTCCTGTTAGAGACGCTATACAGCGATTTTCAAGCGGCTGGGAGCTTAGGAAAGTGGTTTTTCTAACAAACTCATATAATCATGTGCGTGACATCTTCCAAAATGTTATACAGACATAATATTATACTAGGACATGTATCTGACCTCAAATGATGCGAAATATAATTGTTTACATTAAAGTGTACAAGTTCCCAATGAAATATGGTCATTTGAAAAAAGTGACATTTGAAGTGCAGACAGTCACTTTTTTCAAAAAGTGCTCTAACTAAGTTTGTTTACATTTGTGCAGTGTGCCCATGTACACTCTTGCGCTTCGATCCTGTTAGAACGCTATACAGCGATTTTCAAGCGGCTGGGAGCTTAGGAAAGTGGTTTTTCTAACAAACTCATATAATCATGGCGTGACATCTTCCAAAATGATAGCACAGACATATTATATACTAGGACATGTATCTGACCTCAAATGATACGAAATATAATTGTTTACATTAAAATGTACAAGTTCCCAATGAAATATGGTCATGTGAAAAAAGTGACATTTGAAGTGCAGACAGTCACTTTTTTTCAAAACTGCTCTAACTATGTTTGTTTACATTTGCGTGCAGTGTTCCCATGTACAGTGTTGCGCTTCGTCCTGTTAGAACGCTATACAGCGATTTTTCCAGCGGCTGGGAGCTTAGGAAAGTGGTTTTCTAACAAACTCATATAATCATGTGCGTGACATCTTCCAAAATGATATCACAGATGTAACATTATACTAGGACATGTATCTGACCTCAAATGATACGAAATATAATTGTTTACATTAAAGTGTACAAGTTCCCAATGAAATATGGTCATGTGAAAAAGTGACATTTGAAGTGCAGACAGTCACTTTTTTTTCAAAACTGCTCTAACTATGTTTGTTTACATTCGTGCAGTGTTCCCATGTACAGTGTTGCGCTTCGTCCTGTTAGAACGCTATACAGCGATTTTCAAGCGGCTGGGAGCTTAGGAAAGTGGTTTTTCTAACAAACTCATATAATCATGTGCGTGACATCTTCCAAAATGATATCACAGACATAATACTATACTAGGACATGTATCTGACCTCAAATGATACGAAATATAATTGTTTACATTAAAATGTACAAGTTCCCAATGAAATATGGTAATGTGAAAAAAGTGACATTTGAAGTGCAGACAGTCACTTTTTTCAAAACTGCTCTAACTAAGTTTGTTTACATTTGTGCAGTGTGCCCATGTACACTGTTATGCGCTTGCTCCTGTTAGAGCGCTATACAGCGATTTTTCAAGCGGCTGGGAGCTTAGGAAAGTGGTTTTTCTAACAAACTCATATAATCATGTGCGTGACATCTTCCAAAATGATATCACAGCCATAATATTATATTAGGACATGTATCTGACCTCAAATGATACGAAATATAATTGTTTACATTAAAATGTACAAGTTCCCAATGAAATATGGTAATGTGAAAAAAGTGACATTTGAAGTGCAGACAGTCACTTTTTTCAAAACTGCTCTAACTAAGTTTGTTTACATTTGTGCAGTGTGCCCTTGTACACTGTTGCCGGCTTACTCCTGTTAGAACGCTATACAGCGATTTTCAAGCGGCTGGGAGCTTAGGAAAGTGGTTTTCTAACAAACTCATATAATCATGTGCGTGACATCTTCCAAAATGATATCACAGACATAATACTATACTAGGACATGTATCTGACCTCAAATGATACGAAATATAATTGTTTACATTAAAATGTACAAGTTCCCAATGAAATATGGTAATGTGAAAAAAGTGACATTTGAAGTGCAAACAGTCACTTTTTTTCAAAAATGCTCTAACTAAGTTTGTTTACATTTGTGCAGTGTGCCCATGTACACTGTTGCGCGTTCCTGTTTGGGCCGCTATACAGCGATTTTCAAGCGGCTCGGAGCTTAGGAAAGTGGTTTTTCTAACAAACTCATATAATCTGTGCGTGACATCTTCCAAAATGATATCACAGACATAATACTATACTAGGACATGTATCTGGCCTCAAATGATACGAAATATAATTGTTTACATTAAAATGTACAAGTTCCCAATGAAATATGGTCATGTGAAAAAAGTGACATTTGAAGTGCAGACAGTCACTTTTTTCAAAACTGCTCTAACTAAGTTTGTTTACATTTCGTGCAGTGTGCCCATGTACACTGTTCGCGCTTCGTCCTGTTAGAACGCTATACAGCGATTTTCAAGCGGCTGGGAGCTTAGGAAAGTGGTTTTTCTAACAAACTCATATAATCGTATGCGTGACATCTTCCAAAATGATATCACAGACATAATATTATACTAGGACATGTATCTGACCTCAAATGATACGAAAATATAATTGTTTACATTAAAGTGTACAAGTTCCCAATGAAATATGGTAATGTGAAAAAAGTGACATTTGAAGTGCAGACAGTCACTTTTTTTTCAAAAGTGCTCTAACTAAGTTTGTTTACATTTGTGCAGTGTGCCCATGTACACTCTTGCGCTTCGTCCTGTTAGAGACGCTATACAGCGATTTTCAAGCGGCTGGGAGCTTAGGAAAGTGGTTTTTCTAACAAACTCATATAATCATATGCGTGACATCTTCCAAAATGATATCACAGACATAATATTATACTAGGACATGTATCTGACCTCAAATGATACGAAATATAATTGTTTACATTAAAATGTACAAGTTCCCAATGAAATATTATGGTAATGTGAAAAAGTGACATTTGGAAGTGCAGACAGTCACTTTTTTTTCAAAACTGCTCTAACTATGTTTGTTTACATTCGTGCAGTGTGCCCATGTACACTGTTGCGCCGTCCTGTTAGAACGCTATACAGCGATTTTCAAGCGGCTGGGAGCTTAGGAAAGTGGTTTTTCTAACAAACTCATATAATCATGTGCGTGACATCTTCCAAAATGATAGCACAGATATAACATTATACTAGGACATGTATCTGACCTCAAATGATACGAAATATAATTGTTTACATTAAAATGTACAAGTTCCCAATGAAATATGGTATCATGTGAAAAAAGTGACATTTGAAGTGCAGACAGTCACTTTTTTTCAAAACTGCTCTAACTATGTTTGTTTACATTTGTGCAGTGTTCCCATGTACAGTGTTGCGCTTCGTCCTGTTAGAACGCGCTATACAGCGATTTTCAAGCGGCTGGGAGCTTAGGAAAGTGGTTTTTCTAACAAACTCATATAATCATGTGCGTCATCTTCCAAAATGATATCACAGACATAATACTATACTAGGACATGTATCTGACCTCAAATGATGAAATATAATTGTTTACATTAAAATGTACAAGTTCCCAATGAAAGATGGTAATGTGAAAAAAAGTGACATTTGAAGTGCAGACAGTCGACTTTTTTCAAAAGTGCTCTAACTAAGTTTGTTTACATTTGTGCAGTGTGCCCATGTACAATGTTGCGGCTTGCCTCCTGTTAGAACGCTATACAGCGATTTTCAAGCGGCTGGGAGCTTAGGAAAGTGGTTTTTGTAACAAACTCATATAATCATGTGCGTGACATCTTCCAAAATGATATCACAGACATAATATTATACTAGGACATGTATCTGGCCTCAAATGATACGAAATATAATTGTTTACATTAAAATGTACAAGTTCCCAATGAAATATGGTAATGTGAACAAAAGTGACATTTGAAGTGCAGACAGTCACTTTTTTTTCAAAACTGCTCTAACTAAGTTTGTCTACATTTGTGCAGTGTGCCCATGTACACTGATGCGCTTGCTCCTGTTAGAACGCTATACAGCGATTTTCAAGCGGCTGGGAGCTTAGGAAAGTGGTTTTTCTAACAAACTCATATAATCATGTGCGTGACATCTTCCAAAATGATATCACAGACATAATATTATACTAGGACATGTATCTGACCTCAAATGATACGAAATATAATTGTTTACATTAAAATGTACAAGTTCCCAATGAAATATGGTAATGTGAAAAAAGTGACATTTGAAGTGCAGACAGTGACTTTTTTCAAAACTGCTCTAACTAAGTTTGTTTACATTTGTGCAGTGTGCCATTGTACACTGTTGCGCTTGCTCCTGTTAGAACGCTATACAGCGATTTTCAAGCGGCTGGGAGCTTAGGAAAGTCGTT
>JAAGNN010000089.1:0-36375 GCA_012411365.1 Ameiurus melas
TGTGGATCGTCATGCGTTATTGCTACATACATATTATTACACATTATTATTATGCAGTGTTACCGTCATGCGTTTTAACGAACATCTTTATGTAATGTCGGCGTGATTTCCGCCATGCGGACGTCAGGGCTAATAAACGTGATCTTTACGTAATTTTATGTACAATATGGGGATCTTTATGGGGCCGTCATGTGACGTCATGCGTGACCGCGCCATGCGTGGACGTCGGCGTGATCTCATGCGTACCGCTTACGCAATGTCATGTACTGGCCCGCGATTAATGTGTACTACTGGCGTGACGCAACGTGACGTTATGTAATGTCATGCGTGACCCCCGTGTGGACGTTATGTGACGTAATGTCATGTGGGATACCGCGTGGGCCATTGGCGTGACGCACGTGGGGACAATGTCATATGGATCTCTACGTGACGTTTCTGGCGTGACGTGCAATACCGTTATGCGGATGCTGGCGTACTGCTGCGTGGTCGTTTCATGGACGTTATGGGCAGCCGTTTGCATCTTTATGGCGTAATAAGCTGGTGGATGCCATGCGGGACGTCGTACCAGGGACTCACGCTATGTACTGTTATGTGATGTCATGTGGGTCAAGCTGCGTGGATGTGACGTTACGTACTGCCATACGGGACGTCATGCAATGTCATGTGGGCCGTTATGGACTCATGGATCTAACGATGTCATGTGACGTTTATGCGGATCTTATGTGATCTTACGTGGGCTGCTGGGGCTACTGTTATGTGTAATGTTGGTGTAGGATGTCATGGGCTGCTGGTGTGAGATCGTATGTGGATGCTGGCAGGGATGTTATTTGGACTGCGGGGAATGTCATGGAATGCAATGTGGGATGTTATGTGATGTTGGCGTGGACGTGGGTTGCTGGTGTAGGATGCGCGGGCTGCTGGTGAGACTGTGCATGACTTTTATGTATCTTATGGAGTGTGATGTTGGTGGATTTTATGTAATGTTTCACGCATGTCATGTGGTGATCTTGGCGTGGGCTGTCATGGTGACGTTGGTGGGACGTTACGTGAGTCAGGGCTATCATAATGATCTATGTACGCTATGTGGACGTGTCATGCGGACCGCTTCGTGACGTCATGCGGATCTTATCGTGGGATGTGACGTCATGCGGGACGTTTGTGTAATTAACAGGTGTATCGCCGATGACGCGGCGTAAATTCGGGTCGGTATCTTATGTGGGATGCCATGTAATATATGATCTTATGTAATGTCATGTAATGCGGGTGATGCTAGCGACGGCGGCGTGGGGATCTTTACGTAACATTGGTGAGTGAGCCATGGAACGCCATGTGGCCAATATGTATCATGGGATGTTTATGCGTGGTGTAGTCATGATAGCTTTGACTGTACGTGAGTAGAGGGCAGGAGTGGTAGGGTGGGGGGGGGACTTTAATGGATTGGGGGTACTAAATATCAGAGAATATGGTGAAGTTAGCTAGTTGGGTGTGACAGTTATTTTTCTTTGTATGTTATGTGTATTAGGAGTTGTGATGGGGATGTGGGGTGGAGGAGGGGTGTATGGGTGATGGAATGAGTGTAGATTGGGTGGGAGGTGGTGAGGGGGGGGGGGGTGGAGTTTATGGTAGGGAAACTGGAGGAGGGGGGGGAGTGGGGGAAGGGGGGGACTTGGGAAGTGGAGGGGTAGTATGGGAATAGGTAAGAGGGAAGGGGGGTGTGGAGGTGGAGAGGGGAGGGGGAAGGGAGGGGAGAGGGGGGGGGGTAGTGAGTAATTATGTAGGGGAGAGTAGTAGTTATTATTGATAAATAAGATATGATAAAATAATGGGGGGGGGTAAGGGGAGTGTGGAATAAGAGGGATTAGTGTATGGGTGATGAGTGGAGGGGTGTGATCTAGTACGTTATGTATGGGGTATGGTGGGGGTAGTGATCATGAGGGATGTGGGTGGGTCAAGTATGTTGCATTTCAGGCCTTGTTAGGGGAGTAGTGGAGAGGGTAATAATATATGGATTGGGGGTTGGTGGGTATATGTGATTATGTGGGGGGGTGGATGGGGTGGACGTCAGGATGTCAGTGGATCTTATTGTGGTCACAAGGTGTGGGATGTTATGTGTATGCGGTGTGGGATGTTATGTGGGTGTTATGTGATGCCTTGTGGGGTCATGTGGGATGTTATTTGGGGATGTTAGCAGTTACTGCCATGTAGTAATATGTGGTCTGGTAAATGTGGGATGTTATGTGGGATGTTATCTGGCTGCTTGGTGTGGGATGTTATGTGGGATGTTATGTGGGCTGTTATGTAATGTCATGTGATTTTATGTTACTGTCATGTATATGTTGGTGTAATGTTGGTGTGGGATGTTATTTTGGACTGGTCAGCGTGGAAATGCCATGTGGATGTTGGTGGAGTGTTATGCGGGTGCTATGTGTGATGTTATATGGGCTGCTGCGTGTGATGGGCCACGCACTGGGGACGTCATGTATGTCACGCGGCGTCAGCGGATCTTTACGTGGGACGTTGGGGGGTTGTGGGATGTTGGTGTGGGTTGGTTATCTGGCATTCCATGTAATGCTGGTGTGGTATTTTTATGTGGGATTTATGTGGGTGGTTGTGTGGGGAGTCTGGTGGTCTGTTGGTGTGTGATTTTATGTAATGTTATGCGGGATGCTGGCGTAATGTTGGTGGGGTTGTTGGTGTGCATTTTATGTGGGCGTTTATGTGTAATTGTTATGTGGATGTTATGTGGTATTTTGTGGGATCTTTGCGTGGGCTGCCATGTGGGATGTTATGTGATCATGCCGTTTCATCAGATGTTATGGACTGTTGGCGTGATCTATGTGATCTTATGTACTGCCGGTGTGACGTTTAACAGGGACGTTACGTGACGTCATGCGTGAGTTACGTAATGTTATGTGGTGTTCATGTGGGATGCTGGTGTGGGATCTTTATGTGATTTTGGCGTAATGTTGCGTGGGAGTTGGTGGCTGTTATGCGGGATGTCATGTGGATGTCATGTGACGTTGGTGTGATCTTTTACGCTAATGTCAATTGCGGGATGTGGACTGTCAGCGGGATGTTAGTGATCTTTATGTGGGCTGCCATCAGGGATGTCATGTGCGCCGTTTATGTATTGCCAGGGAAATCGCCAGGTACGCTGGCGGGCCATGTGGATCTTTATGAATGGGATCGCCCAGGCCATGCGGGATCTTTGGCGTGGACGTCATGTGGCATGTTATGGCAATGCTGCGTGAGACGTTTCATGCGTGCGCCGCTTCATGTGGACGTCCTACTATTGCGTGATCTTATGTGACGCGGTACCGTCATGTGGACGTCATGCGTGGCGTCACTGGTCGTCGTGCGGGATGTCATGTACTGCGGCGTGAGTTCCTAGGCGTCATGTGTACGCTGCAAGATCTTGGCGTGGGATGTCATGTGGGCGCTATGCGGGATGTCATGTATGTCATGTAAATAAGTTATGGACGTTGGCGCGCCGTCGGCGTGGGACGTCTTGTGGTCATTGCGTGGGATCTTTATGCGGGATGTCATGTATCGTCATGTGAGTTACGGAACGTCACGCGATCTTGCTGCGGGATGGGTGGGATCTTGGGACGTCATGTGACGTTGGTGTACATCTTTACGCATTGGGCGTGAAACGTCATGCGGACGTCACGTGATCTTTATGGGTCCCTGCGTGGACGTCACGTACCGTCATGCGACGTGCCGCGTAATGTCATTCACCGTTTATGCGTAATGTCATGTACTGGTCGCGTGACTTACGTGGGAGTTACGCGGCATGTCATGTACCGCTATGTGATCTTACGAGATGGGCGTGCGTCATGGGACGTTCCGTGGGCTAATATGTGATCTTTATGTGGCATGTTGGTGGGTTTATGGGGTCGTCATGCGGGATGCTTTCATGTACGCATCTTTACGTGGACGTCATATGACGTTCCGTGGATCTTTATGTGGGGTCATGGACGCTTTCATACTGTCACGGGTCATGCGGATCTTTGGGGTGAGTTACGTGGGTGTCAGGGAGTAGGGCTGGGTTATCTGGCACTTAGGCAGGCACTTACTGGATCTTATGTATCAGATGTCGAAACGTAGGGGTGTGGGGATCTTACGTAGGGTATCAGGTACGAGGCACTTATAGGGGTAGGAGAGTGGCATTTAGTGATAGTAGGGGGGGAGTTGGTGATAGGAGAGTGGTGGCGGGGTAATGAAGGGCGTGTAGCAAGGGGGAGGGGGGATTTTAGGGGGATGTGTGGGAGTTGGTGGGATTATGTGGATTTAGTGGAGTTATGGGCATGTCATAAATGTAGTGATGATGTAGGTAGGGATGGTGTAATAGGGATCTGCGTGGAGTTGGGTACTGTAGGATGAGGGTACGTATCTACCGGCGGTGGAGTCAGGACGTCATTGGGATGCCAGGGTGTACGTTATGGATCTTATGTGGGACGCTGGCGTGGGCAAGCCATGTGGATGATGGGGTGTCATGTAACAGTTATGTGATGATGTCATGCGCTGTTGGTGGGGAGTTCCAGGGCAGGATCTTTACGTGAGGGCGTCATGGGGAGTCATGTGGCGTTTCACGCAGATCTTGCAGGGGAGTCATGTGATCTTTATGTGGGACGGGGTGGAGTCATGGGCATCTTTATGGGGTGTCATGTGAAATCGCCAGCGTGATGTCATGTGATCTGGCGTATTCCTGCGGGATGGGGGGGTCATGCGTGGGAGTCATGTGGCGTTATCTAAATACCGGTACTGCCATGTACTGGTCACGGATCTTACGTGGATGCTTCAGGGCATGTCATAAATGTTTGGGGATCTTATGAGAGGGGCGCAGGTAATGGATTGGTGGGATCTTTAGGCATGTCATGTGGCAGCAGGGGGGTACGAGCAATAGTGGGACTTGTGGAGTTGGCAAGTGATAGTAGGTATTTGGTATCAAGAGGAAAATATTTGTTTGAGGGGGGGGGAATTGGGGGAGAGGGTGGTGAATTATAAGTATGGAATGGTGGGGATGGAGAAGGGTAGGGAGGAGAGTAGGGGGGGGAGGGGGAGGGGATGATGTGGGTTAGTGAGGAAGTGGGGACGCGTAGGGTGTAGTGGGAGTGGTCACATACGGGGTATGTAAGTAGGATGTCTGGATGGATAGGGATGGGTGGGGTTGTGGGAATGTGGGGAGTTGGTGATTGTAGGGTTGTATAGGAGTTGTGGAGGGGTGAGGGGAGAGAGTTAGTGATCTTTTAGTAATGTAGGGGAGTTGTATTCACACGTTAGTGTGGGGATTAGGGGGGGATATGTGGAGTGGGCGTACTGAGTGAGGGTGTATGGGATGAATGAGGGGAGGGCGTAGTATGGGGGGCATGTCATGTGATCTAGGGGAGTACGTGGACTTTATGTGGAGTTGGGTGATGGGTGATCTTTACGTGGACGCCGGTGAGTTGGGTTAACATCTTTACGTGGGTCAGCGTGAAGTTGGTGAGTTGTGGATCTTGGGTGGTGTGTGATGAGGTATGTCAGGGGGTACTGCATCTAATGTAGGGGATCTTGCGTACTTTAGGAGTCAGGGAACGTCGGTAGGGAGATACGGTAATTGTCATGTCAGGGGATGGTGTGACAAGGGTTGTCAGGGGGGGTGATCTTGGGTGGGAGTTGGCATGTCATGTGGACAAGGGGTGATGTTGGTGGATGTTGGTGTGACGGGTGTATGGGGGTATTCTATGTGGGAGTTGGGGGGAGTGATTTTGGGTGGGGATGGGGGGATGTTGCATAAGGGATTTGGTGGACGTTGGGGGGTTATGTGGAGTGTGGGTACGTTAGTGGCATCTTTATGTAATGTAGGGTTGGGTAATGGTGATGGCGGAAGCACGCATTGGTTGGTAGGCATGTAGGGAGTGGGATATGGGTAGTGAGTTGGCGGTGGGTGTGGGGTGCGTGATTTGGGGGTTGGTGGGAGTGGTGGGTTGTGGATGTTATGAGTAGTTCACCAAGCCAGGGGTATGTGGGATTCAGTCAGATGTTATGGGGTTGTGATTTTATGTGGATTTGGTGGGATGTGGTGACATTTGGGGGTGGTGTGGAATGTAGGGATTATGGGGCCTGTGTGGAGTTATGTGGGGTTGCGTGGGATGTTACGTGGCTGTTGCGTGGGCTGTTGTGGGACTTGCGGGATGTTGCGGGATGTTGGTGGGATGTCATGTGGGATTGCGGGTGTTGGTGGCAGGTACGTATGTGGGTATTGCGGGTGTTATGTGGGATTGCGTGATGTTGGTGGAGATTTGGGTGATGTCATGATTTTATGTATTGTTATGTGGCATGCGTGGATTGGTGGGATGTGGTGGGTATGGGGGGTAGTGATCTTAGTGAGATGTCATGTGGGCATTATGGAGGTCTCCAGGCTATGGTGGGATCTTGGCGTGGAGATGTTGGTGGATGGGGGTTATGTGAATGTCTCGTGGACGTTCGTGGATCTGGCGTGATGTGGACTTGGTGTGGGGTTGGTGGGCCAAGCCAGTGGCGTTGTGGGCGTATGTACGTATGTGGTGTATGTGGAGTATGTGGATGTTATAATGTTAGTGGATTTATGAGATGTTGGGTGTTGGTGGGATTCTTTCGCGTGGGGTTGCATTTTATGTGGGTTACGTGGGATGTATGTGATGGTGTGGGATTGGGTGGGAGGGAGGATGTTGGGGTGTTATGTGGGTGGTTATGTTGTATGGGTGGGGTGGAGGCCTGTGTGATGTCATGTGGCGCGTGAGAGTTGGTGGAGAGTATGTGGGGTTGGTACGTATGTGGGCGTATGTGAGTTGGGGAGTATGGGGGGGTATGGGATCTATGTGAGATGTCATGAGGGATGTTGGGTGGGAGTTATGGGGGTTGGTGTGGTACTTTAGGATCTTATGTGGGTCATGTGATCTAGCGGTTTGCCGCGTGAGTATGTACTGTGTGGCCAATATGGAGTATGAGGAGTATGGGTGTTGGTGATCTTTATGTGGATTGGGTGATGTTACGGGATTATGTGGTCATTATGGGGTGTTGGTGTGTGGCTATTACGGGATCTTTAAGGGATGTTATGTGGTAGTTGCGGGGTTGTTATGTGGGATTTGCGTGAGATGTTGGCAAGCGGTTGCAGGTGGGATGTTCTGGTGGGTATTATGTGGGATTTTATGTAAGGGTTGGTGTGGGATGTTATGGGGTAGCGTGGATGTTATGCGCTTATTTTATGTGGACGTGGTGAGCTGTGGGATTGGGGTGTTGGTGGGATGTTATGGGGTTAGCGGGTATGTGGAGGGTGGATGTTATGTGGGTGTTGGGGAGTATGTGGGGGTCGGTATTTTATGTGGGCAGGTATTTATGTGGGATTTATGTGGGGTTATGTGATGTGTGGTCTGGTGGTGTTTTGTGGAGGGTACGTATGGATGCGGTAGCGTATGGTATTTATGGGTGGTGGCGTATGTGGGATGTTGGGGGATGTGGTACGGGTGTGGATGTTGTGGGATTTTACGGCTTATCAGGACGTATGGGAGGTCATGGGAGTTGGTGATCTTATGGCACATCAGGGATGTTATGAATTGCGGAATTTAGGAGGTATGTGATTTTATGTGGTGTTGGCGTATTGGCGTATTGGGGGTGAGTATGTGGGTTGTGTGGGGTATGCGTGGTTTATGGGTCATGTGGGATGTTATGTGGATTTGGGTGAGTTGCAGGATGGTGGGACTTATGTGGGAGGGGTTATGTGGAGTTGTGTGATTTAGGGTTGGTGGATGTCGTATTGTCTGGTGGGTATGGGGGTTGGTGGGATTTATGTGGGGTTATGTGGGATATGGGTGTTGGGGGTTATGTGGGATTTATGGTTGTGTAGTTATGGTGTTGCGTAGATGTTACGTAATAGTCGGGTGGGGTGGGGGTGGACTTCGTGGGATGTTGGGGATGTTGGGGATGCTTGCGTGGATTTTATGTGGGGTTGTGTGGCGTTGGTGTGGGTTGGTGGCATTTTAGGGGGTGATCTGGGTGGATGTCATGAGATCTGGTGAGGTGGATCTTATGGGGTTGCGTAACAATATGTGGGATCTTAGTGAGTTGTGGTATGTTATGGGGGGTTATGTGGATCTTTGGGAGAGTATGGGAAGTTGATGTTCGTATTGGGTGGGATTCAGCAGAGTATGTGATGTTATGGGGTTAGTGAAGTGGAGTCTCAGGATTTTGGCGTGATGTTATGGGATTTGGGGGTTGTGGGTTGGTGGTGTTTTGTATTGCCAGGTGGGTTGCGGGTGTTATGTGGAGTTGGTGTGGGAGTATGGGGGGTATGGGATTTATGTGAGATGTCAGGGTCAAGGGGTGGATTCTATGGGAAGAGGGCAGATTTGGGGCTTGCAGGGCGTGGGATGGGGGTGGATGTGTGGGCCACGCGTAATTACGAGGAGGTACGTATGTGGGTGCTTGGTGTTGTATGGGTGGGCGTATGTGATGGCAGTGGATGTGGTCGTATGAGTATGAGATGTTATGTGGGCTGGTATGTGGGGTATGGGGTTACGTGGATGTTGGGGGAGTTATAAAATACAGGGATCTGGAGTTACGGAGGGACGTCGTAGAGTATGTACTGGTAGGGCACTGGGTGGATCTTATGTACGTTACGTGATCTATGTGGTGTTATGTGGAGTTGTGTAGTCAGTGGGCACAATATGTGATCTGGGAGGAGCGTTATGTAATGTTGGGTGACTTTGCGTGATTTTATGTTGGATGTCATGTGGACTGGGGTGGTTGCGGGTGTTGGGGCTGAAGGTGATCTTTTACGTGGGATGTGGTAGTATGGCCACATGTGGACTATGAGACGCGTGGGTGGTGGATGTTGTGGTCATTGTGGATTTGTGGTGGTTGGTGGTGTTGGGGGTGTGGATGGGAGATGGATGGGGCAGGATGTCTTGTGGGATTATGTGGGGGTGGGATGGGGTGGGGTTACCGGGTTATGTGATTATGTGGGAGTTATGTGGGGTGTATGTGGGATGTTATGTGGGCGTTATTCATTTTGGTAGTATGTGGTATTTGGGATTCATGTGGGCGTTGGTGAGCTGTGGTCTGTTGGTGGTGGTGGTGGATCTTATGGGTTATGTGGAGTCATGGGGTTATGAGCACTTTATGGCCCAATATGTACTGTTGCGGGATGTTATGTGGCATTTTATGGACTTTATGGGGTTGTGTGGGATGCTATGTGGATTCCGCGTACTGTTACCAGACGTTGGTGGATCATTGGGATGTGGATTTTATGTGGGTGTTATGTGATGTTATCAGGATGTGGGTGAGTATGTGGGATGTTGTGTGGCGTATGTGGTGTGTGGGATGTTGGGTGGATTTGCGGGATTTTATGTGGGTGTTATGTGGGATGTGTGGGATGTTATGTGGATGTTATGTGATTTGGGGGCCGCTGTTACCGTGGACGCCGTGACGTATGTGGATGTTATGTGGGATTTTGCGTACATCAGGATGCATAAAATATGTAATGTGGGAATGTGGGGTGTTATGTGGGTTATGTGGGCATTATGTGGGATTATGTGGGAGTGGGGATGTCTGGCATTGTGGGATTGTGGAGTTGTGTGGCATGTTGGGGGGTTGGTGTGAGATGTTAGGTGGTTATGTGGATGCTGTATTAATATGTGGATCTTATGGAGTATGTACGGGTGGAGTCAGGTGTCGCACCGCTGGGTTGAGTATGTACGTTGGTGGAGTTTGTGGGGTTGTGTGGGTGTGGTGATCTGGTGGATGCTATGTGGGGTGTATGTGGAGTATGTGGGAGTCATGTGGATTTATGTGGGTAGTTATCAGGATGTTATGTGAGTGGTGATGCAGGTGGATGTGGTGGGAGTATGGGATCTATGTGGGAGTTATCAGGATGTTATGTGAAGGTGGATGGGTGGATTGGGTGTGGGAGGTGGGTTATGTGGGTTGGTGGGTATGTGGAGTTGGTGGATTTATGGGTTGTGTGGGATGTTATGTGGGGGTGGAGTATGTACGTATTTGGGTTGGGGGACTTTACGGGCTATGTGAGTAGGAAGTGTGTGGATGATATGGGGATTATGTTGGTTACGGGAGTGTGTGGGATGATGTGGGTTAGTACGTTATGTAGATTTGGGGAGTGGTATTGTGGGACTATAGGGAGTGTGGGATGTGGTGGAGTTGTGGATGTTTATGGTAGTGGGGATCTATGTGGAGTATGGGACTTGTGGATCTATGTGGGATGTTATACGACGTATGTGGAGTTGGGGGGTATGTGATCTTTAGGTGATTGTTGGGTGGGCGTATGTGGACGTATGTATTGTTGGTGGCATTTTGCGTACGTTGTGTGGGGTTGTGTGGGTCACATGTGGGTGGTGGGATGTTATGTGGTAGTATGTAGATTTGTGGGAGTGGTGGGATTTTATGTGGATGTTATGGGATTTTATGTGGAATTTGGCGTGATGTCATGAGATTTTGGGGATGTAGGGATTTGCGTGATGTGGGGTGTTATGTGGGATGTTATGTGGGCGTATGTGGTATTTTGGTGGGGTTATGTGGGGTTGGTGGGATGTTATGTGGGTATGGGGTATGTGGGGTTTATGTGGGTATGTGGTATTTTGGTGGGGTTATGGGGTTGCGGGATGTGGGGATGCTGCGTGGGCGTTATGTGGATTTTATGTGGACTGTTATGTGGGCTGTTGGCGTGGATGTTATGTGGGCTATTGGCGTGGGATGTCTCAGGGCTAATATGTGGATTTGCGAGATGTTACGGGATGTTATGTGGGGTTGCGTGAATGCCCGTGGACGTCTGTGGATCGCGTAAGACGTTACGTGGATCATGGGTGTTATGTACCGTATGTATCGTTCTAGGGCTGCGTATTGCGCGTGGCCGTTGCGTGGATGTTGCGGATGCCAGAAATGCTGGCGTGGATTTACGAGACGTTACGCCGGCTGGCTGCGTGATCTTGCGGGCGTTGGTTGCATCTATGTGTGGGCTGTTACGTGGATGCTGGTGGGAGTCAGTGGCCATTGCGACTATGAGGGATGTTGCGGTCGTTGCGTACGTATGTCAGATTTATGGGCGTTATGGGATGGTTGTGGATGTCATGTGGGCTGTTGCGTGAGACGTTAAGGGCGTTATGTATTGTTGCGTGGGCGTTGGCGGGATGTTATGTGGGAGTTATGGGGGGTTGCGTGGATTGCGTGAGATGTTGAGGGATGTTATGGGGATGGATGATTTTATGTGGGTTATGTGGGATTTGCGGGCTGTTGCGTGAGTATGTGGCGTTGTGTGGCCATTATGTACTATGAGGGATGTTGGCGTGGCGTTATGTGGGATCTTAGATCTTGCGTGATGCTGGGTGGATCTATGGGTGTTGGTGTACGTTACGCCTACGTGGATCTATGTGGACGTTGTGGTACGTTATGGGGGGTTATGGGATCTTTATGTGAGATGTTATGTGCGCCGTTGGCGTGGATGTCCAGGGCCATTATGTGATCTTTATGGTATGTTATGTGGCATGTTATGGGGGTCGTCGCGTGGACGTTATGTGCGCATTTTATGGACTGCGCAGGATGCTCAAATTTTTGAAAATGTTATGTGGACGTTGGTGTGGTTACGTGGTCGTTGCGGGATTTTGCGGGATGTTGGCGGGGTGTTGGTGTGGATGCTGCGTACGTTTACCTGGTATTTTGCGGGCGTTGCGTGGCATTTTTGCGTGGACTTGGAAAGGGCCGTTATGTGGGATGTTCTGTCTGGTTATGTGGGTTGTTGCGTGGGATTATGTGGGCTGTTATGTGATGTTGCGGGCTGTTGCGGTTTTGGCGGGCTGTTATGTGGGCTGTTGCGTGGATGCTGGCGGCATTTTATGTGGACGGGTGGGCTGTTGCGGGATGTTATGTGGGATCGTGCCAGCGGCTGTTATCAGGATGCCGGTGTGGACCGTTGCGTGGGATATGTGGATCGCGGGCCGTTGCGTGGGATATCAGGATGCTGCGTGAATCGTTGGCGTGGACGTTGTACGTTATGCGGCGTCTTTGGCGTGGGACGCCATGTGATTCATGTGGATCTTATGTGGGCTGGCATGTGATTTTGTGGACGTTATGTGGATGTTGCGTGGATTTTATGCGGGTCATCAGATGTTTATGTGGACTGTTATGTGGGATGTTGCGGGATTTTATGGCGTTATCAGGATGTTGCGTGCGGTTGGTGTGGCTGTTGCGTGGAATGGGTGGTGTATGTGGGGTTGGGGAGTTGCGTGGATTTTGGTGGAGTTGGTGGAGCAGGGCATTGGGATTTGTGGAGTTATGGGTAGTAGGGGTATGTGAGAGTGGGGTACGGGAGTGTGGGATTAGTGGTTTGTGGGAGTTAGGGTAGGGGGGTGGGTTCGAGTAGGGGGTTATGTGGAGGGGGGGTAGGGTGTTAGGGGGTTGGGAGTAGGGGAGGACTAGAGTTATCAGGAGTGTGGAGTATGGGGAGGGGGAGTGGTGGGAGTTGGGTGTCTAGGGAAATATATAGTAGCTAATGCTAATATTGTTAGTAATAGGTATATACTAGTGAGTAGGGTGTGGTTTGGTGGGGTTTGGGAGGGGGGAAGGGGGAAGGGGGGGGGGGGGATGGTGTGGACTGGGGGATGTTATGTGGTATGTTATGGGGATGGGAGTTGAGGGATTTTATGTGGGATTAGTGGGATGGGAGTGGGATGTTGGGGTGGGGATTTTATGGGAGTTTGTGGGCTATGGGAGTGTGGGCGTTGGTTTTTATGGCGTGTGGCTGTTATGTGGGGGTGTTTGGGGAGTTGGTGTTGTGGTTTGGGAGTTATGGGTTTTATGTGGGATGTTAGTGGGATTTATGTGGATTTTATTGGGAGTGGTTTTATGATTATTTGAGTAGGATGTTATGGGGAGTTATGTTGTTATGTATTTATGGCTGTTTTGGGCTGTTATTGGGATGGTTGGGCTGTTATGGGGTGTGTGGTTCGCTTTTGTTATTTTTTTGTTATGTGATGTTTGTGTTTGTGGATTTTATGTGGATATATGTTGGGATGTTGTTTTTTTGGGCTGTTGTGGGAGTTATGTGGGAGTATGTTTATGGGATGTTATGTGTTATGGGGAGTGGTGCGTGGTTGGGGATGTGGGGATGTGGTGGTATGTGGAGTTGGGTTTTGGAGTTTGGGTGGTGTTTTGGGCTGTTGTGGTGTTGTGTGGAGTTATGTGGGTGTTTGTGGATGTTGTGTGGTTTTTATGTGGGGTATGTGGTATTTTGTGTGGATTTTTGGGCTGTTTGTGGGATGTTGTGGGCTGTATGTGGGATGTTATGGTTTGTGGGCTTTTACGGCTGTTTATGGTATTATGTGGGATTTTATGTGGGATGTTATATGGTATTTTATGGACTGTTAGCGGTGTTATGGGATGTTTGTGGGATGTTGTGGGATTTTATGTGGGATGTTTGATTTTGTGGATGTTATGTGGGATTTATGTGGAATTTTTGGATGTATGTGGGATTGAGGTGTTGTAGGATTTTTGTGATGTTAGGACTGTTGTGGGAGTTATGGTTTTATGTGATTATGTGCTGTTGTGGGCTGTTGTGGGATTTTGTGGGTGTTATGTGGATGTTGTGGTGTTGGCTGTTGTGGTATTGGGATTTTATGTGGCTGTTGGTGGATGTTATGGGCTGTTGTGGGATGTTATGGGTGGGATTTTAGGGATGTTAGGGATTTTATGGTTTGTGGGGGGGGATGTTGTGGGATGTTGTGGGATTTATGTGGATTTTGTGGACATGTGGGCTGTTATGTGGGATGTTATGTGGGCTGTGGGTGGGGTTTATGGGGTGTGATGGGGGCTGTTATGTGTTATGTGGATTTTATATGGAGATGGGGGATTTGTGGGATGTTATGTGGGATTTTATGTGATTTTTTGGGATAGTGGGATGTTATGTGGATTTATGTGGCTGTTATTGGGATGTTATGTGGGCTGTTATTGGTATTTTATGTAGGCTGTTATGTGACTTTGTGGGATGTTATGTGGGCTGTTATGGGCTGTTATGTGGTGTTTTATGTGGGCTTATTACGTGCTGTTTGGGATGTAGTGGGATGTTATGTGCTGTTAGTGGTTTGTGTAAGGGTGTACAGGGATGTGGATTTGAGTTAGTGGGATTAGTGGGCTGTTGTGGGATACAGGGAGTTATGGACTAGTGGGAGTTATTGCTGTTTATGTGGGCTGTTTGTGAATGTTGGGATGTTGTGATTATGTGCTCTTGTGGAGTTTGTGGGAGTGTGTGGGCTGTTTGTGGGATGTTATGTGGATGTTGTGTGGGATGATAGTGGGCTGTTTTGGCGTTGGGGGGTGGGGATGTGGGGTGTTATGCTGTTATGTTAGGATGGATGTGAGAGGGTGTTAGTGGATTGGGTTTTGTGGGATTATGTGACGTGTGCTGCTTGGGTTATGTGGATGTTATGGGGATGTGTGGGATGTTATTGGGTTATTGGGGGTGGGATGTATGTGTGTTTGGGTGGGGTGTTGTGTGGGATATCGTATGTTGCTGTTATGTAGGATATGCGGGCTGTTATGTGTGATGTTATGTGGGCTGTTATCTGGGGTTTATGTGGGGGATGTTATGTGGGATTTAGTTGGGATGTTGTGTGTGGGCTGTTTGTGGGATGTTGGGATGTTATGTGGGATTTTATGTGGGCTGTTGTAGGACTTTATGTGGGATGTTATTTGGATATGTGGGATGTATGGGGCTGTTATGTGGGATGTTTTGTGGGCTGTTTGTGGGCTGTTATGTGGGTTGTTATGTGGGATGTTATGTGGGATGTTATGTGGGATGTTATGTGGGTGTGTTGCTGTGGGTGCAGTGGCCTGAGCGCCTGCCATATGCGTCCGCGTGTCGCGTATCCATGAAGTGATTTTCTGGGCGTATGCGCGTTAACTCTCCTTGGGCGAAATCATTTTATTACAGTGACAAGGAGGATGAGGCTGTGCAACCCTTTTCGTAAAACAGATGAAGCTGACACACAATTATCTTTCTCTCACCTGTAAAAATATAGAGTTTGAATCATCTCCATAAATGTGTGTTTCTGGGTAACTCAGTAGATAAAGTTCTGTAAATGAATGATCATGGCACATAAGTTATAGGAAATACCTAAAGTATCTGACCCACTGAAAAGTACCTGTTATTTCAAGGACAGAAGAAGGACTCACAGTCTCTGCAACTTTTTTCTCTTTGGAAGCTTAAGCATACACCCTTTACCCTATCCTGTAACAGGTCCTATATTTGTGTTTTTGTCCAAGTGGCCAACCTGATTTCCATTAAATTTCATAGGCCATTGTTTAAACTAGAACAAATAGTTCAGTAATGTCTTTCCCCAGTGTTGTTCTTTTATTATTTATTTCCTCTATAGTATTTTTCAGTATTTTAAAGATGTGTTGAAATATATTATTATTGTGCCTGATCATTAAAACATGTAACAATGGGAGATGCAAATTTGAAAGACGTGCCGTAGTCAGTATTCTTATTAATATATGCACACACAATGAATAACCTTTCAACACACTTAGCACTGTTTAACTTTATATTATATAGTTTTGACAGTACACACTGCATATGGCTTGTTCATAAAGAGGTTAGTGATGATTTGGGATGATGGCTATTGCCAAAAGAACATTTAAATATACGGTGAAATAACTTTATACAGTTGTAAATACTAGCAGACACTGCACCACCACAGTAAATCAGGCACTCTGGTAAGGGGAGTTAATGCTGATAGATAGATTGGATAACAGAACTTTCTTGTGACATGACAGCTCTCAGAGGAAATGAAGATCACCATTGCAATGGTCTAGAGCTGCATGGAGCCCAAAACCAGTTACCTATCAGAAGTTGCTGTGTGTATTGATTGCTCTGGGTCTCTGGTACTAGGCAGAACTGCTAGGGCTCATATGGAAACTCTCTGCTTTGTGAGATGCAGGATGACAAAAATAAAATTATATAACATTTTCATTTGAATTTATTCTTAATAAGGTGTGGAAAAGCTCCCATGACAGAGGAAAGTCAGTGTCTAAGTGAGACCATGGACGCTGTGGCATGGGCAGTGGGGTAGTTTACGGCAAGGTTCAGGGAACTTTTGCTTGAGCACAGAATGGGCATGAGGAGATGAACTTATGGATGTCCAGAGAGCATGTGCGGCCACCAGCATTTGTACTCAGGGCTGATGAGTTCTATGGGTGCCTGGTGTCCCATAGCCAGGAGATGTGGACAATGGATGAGTTTGTCTTTTAGATGGGGTGGTACATGCTTGGGATTGAGTTGAGAATCCTCTGTTCAGGAGTGTTGGTGATCTCACGGTTGAATTTCAGGTTAAAGCCCCACAAAACGTAACTGTGACAATGTGTATTTGTCTTGGAGGACTGGAAATAGGTGTGAAAGGAGTCTGTTTTGGTGGTTTTACAACCAGGTCAGGCCTGGAATTGGTCGAACTGAATCACTGCAACAAGTCCCACTGTGCTTGAGTGTGAGTCTTTTGGAAGTTTTAGTATGTTCGGGTTCTTGTGGTCAGTGCAGACTACAACCAAGTGTCATCCAGCTACTGGGACATTCCTCCAGGACAGCTTTGCGGCAGAAGCTCCCTGTTTCCAATATCATAGTTGCTCCTCTGACTTGCTAATAAGGGATATATTCATAAGGGATAAATTCATACATTTAAAATCTATTTTTATACCGTGTTTACATTTCTGTAAAGCTGCTTTGAGACAATGTATGTCGTTAAAAGTGTAATACAAATAAATTGAATTGAATTAAATGTATTAAGTAAACCAGGGCTTCAGGTCGTTCAGTGTGAAAAACTTGCTGATATGCTTTTCAGTCCTCATGTAATACAATGTTATCATTATCACCATGTTCTGTGCCTCTGTAGTTCGTCTTGATGGTTCTCCATGTTAATCCTGTTATTCCACAGCTCAGTTTCTGTAGAACTGAACAAATGAAAGACGGATGGGATTTATGAACACAAAGTGTTGGAACATTTCTCTTTAAACAATCCCACACCTCTGTAAGACTGAATACACAATATACCAAATATTAGTTGCAGTAAACATAACTTTGTGTTGAGCTGATATCACAGTTGTTGGGTAAAATAAAAAGAAATCAGATCGTATAGTGGATGAGTTTACTAAATTGTTTTAAAAACGTAAAAAACAAAGAATAGTAAGGGTTTATCAAATAGATGCACAAGAATATCCTCAGTCATAATGTAGTAAATTAATTATAATTACATTCACACACTGACTTTTGTGACTGTGGACACTGTGAACAATTCAAAATCATCGGTTTCTGATTTCCAACAACCTCGCCTTTACATTCACACACATCCGAATACCGACAAGCTTTGATGCACGCTATCTGGTAACAATATAGTGTACATCAACTACACAGCAGTATTGTTAGCCAAATGGACAACCATAAAAGTAAATATTGGTATAACAGCTTTATGTATGGACAGTTGTACTGCATAATAATTGGTTTTAGTTTGTGAAAGTCTAGGATGGGTTGACGCTAGATTTTATAGATCTGGCTTTTTGCAAGAATTCAATAAAATTTTATTTATAGTGCTTTTAAGACATTATCACAAAGCAGCTTTACAGAAATCCAGATATAGATTTAAATATGTCCGTAATGAACAACCCGAGATAGCCGGTGGTGAGGAAAAACTGTCTGAGGCGATATGAGGAAGAAACCTAGAGGAACTAGAATCAAAGGAACCCGTTCTCATTTGGAAGCACCAGATAGTGCGATTATAAATACATACACAGTGTACTTCGATGTCTTGCCAGGGACACTTTGGTATGTGGAGTCACCAGGACGGGAATCAAAACCGCCACCCTACGATTAGTGGACAACCCACTCTACCAACCTCGCCACAGACACTGTACAGAATAGTGAGATTATAAATTGTTACTCTGTTTTTAGCTGTAGGTCTATAATATCCAGGTCGCGTTATCCACAGTATAATACATGAGACCTTTATTACACTTTCACCTTTCACCTATTACATTTACCTTCATTTCTCAGCTTTTATAAAGCTGTATTTGACCATCTGACTTTACTGAGATATAGCCATGTGTCATGTAGGCAAGTGGAAGCTAATATGTTGCAAATAACTGTGTCAGAGGCAACTATAGAGAGAAAAGAGCAGTTGAGCAGTTTGAAAGAGAATAGAAAGTCACCGAATTATTTTTACAAAACTGGTAACGATCAGTAATTTCCTTTACCCATGAATATTTTTCTGGTTAATCTAGAAGAGAATATTATGATCTATGGTATAAATGCTGCAAGAAAGGTCAAGTAACAAAATTTAATTTCATCCGTAATAGTCTAGTTCAGAAACATGTTGTTATACCTCAAGTACTTTGAGTGCATCTTCTAATTTCATTTATTTTAACCGGTTGTTAGGACTGTGGCTACTATTTTAATATTACACATATCTATGTATTCTAGAGAACTATTCTATTAATAAGACTGATCATTTTAGTAGCTTGTATAGAGCAACATTTATTTGTTAATACACAGACATATATTCCTTTGTATTCAATAGATTGCTTCCTGTTGTAGGAATAAGATTATTGTTATAGTCTGACCAGCAGATGGCAGTAACGTGTGGCTCCTTCCGGACAGAGCCACATGACATTTAGTTCACACTTCCGGGTTGAGGCGTTAGCTTTAACTGATTTGTCACAGGTGTTTACGGTTGAGTTTGTTAGAGGGTGTTGGCGAAGGTTTAATTCTGTTTTTGTATTTAGCGAAGTGGATATGAACATGCTCGAAGAAGTAACCCGCAAGCGTTGTAACCTTTTACCATTCGTATGGATTTGTTTTCATCTACCATGAAGGGATATTGTTATGCCATGTTTCCATTGCCTGTGAAGAGGGCGTTTATTTTGATTTTGTGATTATGTTAAATAAGACTTTGATCTGCACATGCATCCGCCTCCAGTCTATTAGAAGCGTTACAATTATACTTTATTAATCCACAGATGGAGAACTTAGGGTGCATAAATACACATACAAGACCTACACACTTAGGTCCCTAGAATTTTAAAACAGAGACAAATGCTAAATCTATACTATTAAGCAATTACACTCTAAGGACAACAGGCAAACATCTCCTGTCCTTTTCCCTTTTTGTATCCTACCCCACCCCATCTAATTTGAAGTTTAAAAGTATTACTGGAAAGTGGGGACGAAACGAGATGGAGCGTTGCATATACTCAGTTTGTTGGATATTGGATCAAGTAATTGAAGGACACAGGTGTTAACCACGGTGATGTTCAGTACTGGATACAATACTTTAGTTATGTCGGAAGTTAGGAAATTTAAATGACAGCTTGGCTTTAACTTATTATTATTAATAACGTTATAAGGCAGCACTTAGTAGATAATAGAAGAAACTGTCAAAAAGCATATATATGAACTCCCATGAGAGACAGACTCCCTTAGAAACCAATGAATACATGTGGAGAAAAGGAACAGGTACAGAAAGTGAAACCTTGCACAGCCAAATGGACCAGTCATATGACATGCCCACAAATCACCAGCAGCCAGTCAGCAGCTCCCCACTCATAAGGTACCATGGAGGCTGATCAATAAGGACAGTTGGTTTTGCATGTAGGGAAGCTTTAGGACTGACTTATTGCTCATGAGGTACAGTATATCAGAGAATGGATACTGATGACAATATAGGAAGGGGGTACAAATAAGTCAGGCTGTCAGTCTCCTGCTTCAGAATACTTCCACAACATTCCTATTGGATTAAAAGGTCAGGACTTTGGCTTGGACATTCAAAGCATTAGCTTTATTCTTCTTTAACCATTCTTTAAGTGAAGAACAACACTTGTGTATTTAAGATTGTCTTGCTGACCACTTTCTCTTCAGATTCGTAGTTCACTTGGACAGATGTACTAACATTTCCTTACTATTCACTAGGTATAATTCACTATTCATTATTCCATAAATGATGGCATGAAGTCTTCCTAAGGTCCAGATGGGGAAAACAGGCCCAAACCATACTGCCACTACCACCACCAAGTTTCACAGATGGATAAATTCTCTTATGCTGGAATTCAGTGTTTCCTTTCATCCCTCACCATTTTAAGCAAAAAGTTTCTTTGGCGAATCTCCATTGTCCACAATACAAAGATTTTCCAGCTAGCCTTCTGTCTCTTGCCCATGTGATCTTGGAACTTCACAGAAGGGGCAGCAAATGTTCTTTTGGAGAGCAGTGGCTTTCTGCCTTACAGCCCACCATGTGTACACAAATGTTTTTCAGTGTTTACCTAATGGTGGACCCTGAAGACATTAAAATTAACCAATGTGAGAGAGGCTTTTTAGTTGCTTAGAAGTTGTATACTTACGTGCCTCTGTGACCTCGCTGGACTATTACACATTTCATTACATTTTATTTATTCACTTAGGAGGCAGCTTTTGTATACAAGTGACTTACAAATAAGACAACGTGCCATTAGCCAATGTGAGAGTAGGCCTTTAGGTTGCTTAGGGTACGCTGGTTTCCTCCTATGAACTCACTTGGACTATGTATACAACTTGCCCTTGGGGTTATCTTCTCTCCCAGAATTGGAAACCAACAATGGTCTTGAAATTACTAATTTGTTACACAATGTGTGATGTGGTTAATTGGACCCCAAAATTTTAGAGTCTGGTTTTGTAACATTCTCAACTTAGTGAACGTGAAGAACTGCTTTTTCACACCACGATTGTTCGCACATTGACTGAAAACACTATTATAATATTACACATATCTATTCTAGAAGACTATTCTATTAATAAGACCCGATCATTTAAGTAGATGTAGAGGTAGCATTTACATTGCTTCACAAACATAAATTCCTTATGTATTGTTGGTTGCTATATGAGATAACATTATACCTTATTAACAATCCCCAGGTGGGAAATTATGAGGAAAAAATACACACAGAGACCTACACGTGGGTCTAAAATTAACCTGGGATAAATCTCAATCTCTATACTTAAGATTACGCTCTAAGGACAACTTAATAAACATCTCCTGTCCTTTCCCTTGCCATTCTACCACCCCGGCATCTCATTTGGTTCTGGAATTTTTGCATTGGAAAGTGGGACGAAGGACAGAGCCTTGCATAGCTGAGTTTAGTGGATATTGAATAAGTAATTGAAGGACACAGGTGTTAATCACAGGGATGTTTAGTGTGGATACAATACTTTAGTTATATCATAAAGGTTAGAGAGGTTAAACAACCGCTTTAGCACTTGTGTTGTAATAATGGTATAAGAAGTAGCACTTAGTGCAGATAATACAGAAGAAGAAACTGTCAAAAGCATGCATAGCTCGCATGAAGACAGTCTCACGGAAACTCCAATGAACACCATGGAGAAAAAGAACAGATCTCAAAAGTAGAAACCTTGCACAGCCAAATGGACCAGCCATGTGACAGCCCAGAAATCACCAGCCCAATGTGGCATCTCCCACCACTCAAGGTGTACCATGGAGCTGATCAATAAGGATTAGTTATGCCATGTGGGAAACTGTAGGGCTGAAAACATTGCTCATGTGTAAGTACAGTATATCAGAAGAATGGATACTGACTGATGACAATATGGAAGGGGTACAAATGTACCAGTTAGGCTGTTTCACCAGGTTATTTCAGGTCACGAGGGTTGTATCAACTTAGGGTACCAATGAAGAGCCACAAAACACTGCTATACTTGGAGCAGAGCCATCTGGGGACACAGCACATGCCTTGCTATACTTATACAGCCAGACTATAATGATTTAATAATCAGATAAAATGTCTCTCGAGAGGAAAGGACCTAGGGTTCCCTTTTTGCACAGGCCTTGGCCCGCTAAGGTGGGCCTCATCATTCATTACAACAAACTACTGAATAGGCAGGATGCCTGGATTTCTAACATGCCACTGTTCCAAGGGCATCTCCTATCATAAGGCATTATGGAGTAAAGAGGGGCAAGACATAAACTTTTGACATGCGTTGCGAAAGATTCACTTGAGCTGGCTTTAACAGGGAGATACTGTGTGAGTGTAGCAGAAAATGTACTTCGTTCTCTGTCCACTCCCAGAGTAAGAAATTACTAATATTGTCCTTTTTTGTGTTATTCTTGAGAAATAGAAAAGAAAAGCTCAAATGTGCAGCGAGTGTCAATGTAAAACCAACTTTACCACGGTAAGCTTATAGTCGCAGCGACCTCTGAGCGGTGAATCAACTGCGAATTGTGAGCATGGGGAAGTGACATGTGGCGTAAAGACCAGTTATCATGGTAACATCAGATCACGCAAGACATAGGGCGTATGTGTAAGTAAAGAGACACAAATTGTGGCCGCCAGTGAAGAAATGGGGAGGTTTTTTTTTATTTAATCACTGAGGACACGTCCCCTCTTGTGGATTCACGCCCCTATTTAGGCGTACCACTCCAGAATTCTACAATGCTGCCCCCTAGGTGTATCCTCCTCCAGGTTCTACAGGATTAAGAGCACTAGGGGTGCAGCAGTCATCTCACACATACACACTTTACTGTCAGAATCTGTTACTCTGATTTGATTTAAGCAAAGTTATGGAAATTAGGGAATGAGAGGAGAGCGTCATCAAGTAAAGAGAAAGAAGCCAAATAGCAAGTCAATTTAATCCAGATATTGCAGAAGGGTACTCTAGAAGGACACAAGCTGAAGGACAATAGTGACAAAAGCTGCAACTTTGAGTCTTTACGATCCTTCAAATTTTCCAGGTATGTTCATTACTCTAGTGCAATAATTCAGGTGTCCCCTAACATTTATACAAGGAGGCTACTTGAACAGGTTTTACAGGGCTTGGCGTGTGCCGTAATGTTTATGATATTTTGTATTGCCCCCTATGGCTAAGCAGTGATCTATGGAGTGGCAGAGTGATTACAGTTCTGCAAAGCGCCTCAAAGGGAAGTTTAGAACACCGACACAGCCTAAAGAAATAGAAACATTTCTAAAGGCACGGTTTAAAGTTATGTTAGGATATATTCAATTTTTGCCAGTCTCACATATTAGGGCTGCAAATCTACATCTTTGTGACCACAGTGTCTGTTATTAAAGGTTCTTTACAGATAAAATACACGGGGATAAGAAGGCAATTGGATTAGTGCGCTTTTCAACACAACACACAACATACAAGCAGTTAGTGAGAGATGAGTCTAAATTTGGATTTGTACAAACAAGATGCAAGATTGATTAAACACGCCAATAAACTCACCAATTATTCACATTGTTTCCTTTGTATCACAAATGTCAGCAAAACCCTTGTATTTAGTAGTGAAGAGGGTATTTATGGTTTCTTTTACTTTGTTCACTACTACTGTACTAATTTATATAAAACATTTGGATATGTAATTACAATGTTGCTTAATGTGCAGCTTTCAGTAAAGTAGTGTGTAAATGTCTGCTTAAGCACCAAAAATATCCATGAGTAAAGGCAGAGGTGCAGGTTATTTGATTTAAGTGATGTAAATATATTAAAGTAATTAAATTAAAATTCTAAATTCATAGAATATTCCATATTTAAAAAGTGCAGTAATCCATGCAATTTACTATTACTATTTGATAATGTTTAAGTTTATTATTAATATAAAGAAGTTACACGTAATATGTGTATATAATGCATGTAGTCACATACACACTCAGGAGCATATGAGTGGGGGATATGAAGGTTTCTCAGAATTTGCAGGATTTCTGAATTACCCACTTTATTGTATAAAGCATGCAAAAGTTTATGAAGATATCTGTTTGTATCCAACGTGATAAGTGAGGGTCTATGTAAGTAAGTAGCAGTATAAGTGGTCAGTAAAATTTATTTATATAGCACATTTTCACACATCCAGCGATGACAAAGGGCTTTGAACAGAGTGCAGAAAATAAAATGGTAGAAACTGAATTGGACAACATTAAAACAGACAAAAGACAATAGAAAAATAAAAAAGATTAGTTTAAATAATTAAAATTGGATCAAAAAGCCTGGTAGAAAAGATGTGGCTTTTTAATCCTATTTTTATGTTCATTGGAAGGTGCAAGCGGATGTCGAGTGGGAGTTGATTCAGGCAGGGCAGCAACAACAATACCCTACCCTTTGTTTTAACGACGAACCTGAGGGACATACAGAAAACTATCTGAAGATCTTAGACATCTGTTTGATGGATGTGGATTAAGAAGATCCACACAAGATAGCAGAAGGAGGAAGACTTGATTATTAAGAGTTTTAAAACAAAATCAAAACTTAAATTGAGATCTATACGGACTGGGGAAGCCGAGTGAAGCGATGCTGATGCAATTGGGGTAACCGCATTAAACATCTTACGCCCTGGTCAACAGCCTTGCAACGCGTAGCGATTCTAGCCATCTGAAGACGAGCCAAAGATGACTGAAGAAGAGCGCAAGTGATATAATGAAATATGGTCTGATGGATTTTGATGAATTGGTCTGATGGTTTTCATCTACCTACTATTTCCCCATTTGTTGAAGTGTTCTGCTCCTCCACGATTACAGATTGATCAAGAGAAGTCAACTGTTGTTTAAATCTCAGACAACGGAATATATTTACGGATTGAACTTGTTCAGCAGTGCTGTATGTGAAAATGCTGCATATAAATAAATTTGCCCTTACTTACCAGCAAAGATGAAATGGTCTTAAGTCTGAATGTCTTTGGAATGCCTTTAACATTAGATTTATCCTTCATTATTTTTCGTCAAGCTCGCAATGTTCCAAGCATGCTCCCATGTACACTAAAGCAGATCCACTTAATTAAAACTTTTACCCAAGGTTGATGTGAGAGCTTAGTGTCCAAACTTACAAATGCTTTATACTTGGAGGCTTTTATGCTTTTTATGTGCTTTTATATACAAAATGCTTTTTTGTAAAAATGCTCATACTAATTTTCACAGGTGAGGAAAATGCAAGTCTAATTACATTTACATTTACATTTTATTCACTTAGCAGAGCGCTTTTATCCAAAGCGACTTACAAATCAATGTCTATATCGCATACAGGGATTACTAAAATGTAAAATTCATAGAAATGCTTACTTAGAGTTTCTACTCATATATACAGTATCCCACAATGGCAAAAGTGGAGTACACCCCTCACATTTTTAAAAATTTGATTGTGCCTGAAGAGCTGCAAGTCCCCCACAGCAAAGTTCCAAAATCTACAGGAAATCTTAATTGAAGAGTGGAGGCTATTATAGCAGCAAAGAGATGGAGCCCATGGTTCTGGAAAAGGATGTTCAATAAGGTACATATCGGTGGTAATGGTCCGTGTCCAAATACTTTTGGCTATATAGTGAGTATAGCGGCTAGCACAGCCAATCATAATAGAGGGTGTGAGGTGAAAAAAAGTCAATGTATTTGAGGTGTTGATGTTTTTCACAATATCATCCAGTGGCGTGCTTTTTTCATGACTTTGGAGTGGATATTAATGACATCAGTTTTATTTCTTAGAGAATTTCCCAACAAAATCAGTTATGGAGAAACATCAGCTCATACTACTTTTCACAGGTGAGAGAAAATAAGTCAAATCAGTCACAGGGGACATTATATGTAGAATTCAGGGAAATACTAAGTTTCCTAACGTGTATTGACCTTAAAGAGCAAAATCCTAAGACATTATTTAAATATATATATATATATATATATATATATATATATATATATATATATATATTTATTTATATATATAATTTTTATATAAATTTTTTTTAAACAACTTTACTTTTGCTCATACACCTACGACTCTGTGTGCTTTACTTCTCTAGAACTCAAATTATAAACAGCAGCTCTACTTTTTATTGTTATTTTTCTCCACTTGATATATATTGCTTTTCTTGTATTTCCTCATTTATGAGATACGCTTTGAATAAGAAGCATCTGCTAAATGAATAACTATTTTGTACATTTAAGCACATTAAGAATTAGCAGATGATTTTTGTCCAGAAGCAAGTGACAAATGAAATATCATGTAATATTGGAGAAGGACTAGAGCTCACGTTTTCTATCAGCCACTGCACCATACGGCATTCTAAATTCACCACATATCTAATTTAGCTCATTAGCACTGGTATATATATATACTTGATATACTTATATATATATATATATATATATATATATATATATATATATAGTATATATAACCAAGGCGACTGTGGTTTCCAGATATTAAGAAGCGGAGTTCCACTAATCAGATTAGCTGATTGTTGGATCACTGGCTCACGTGACTCCACATAGTAGCGAAGTGTCATTTAAAGGGAGACACTTGAACCCACAAGCTGCTTTCACGATTGTAGAGATTGCGCCTTACATAGCAGCTCTGCTACCATTGGTGTATTAGTGAATGGGTGAATGAGAAACAGTATAAAGTGCTTTTGGAACCTAAAACAGTTTGATGTGCTATATACATACAGACCATTGCCTTATATAGTCAAGGGTCTGCTCTATGGGTTGTCTTATGGTATTGGTTCTGTCCCCATGTATCACGTTGTATGCTGCGTCTTTGACCCATGTAGAGTCTTGTGTGTGATTTGTTTGTTACTTTAAGCTGGTATCACTTCTGCAATTGCATCTACCTAAATCCTGGCATTGACACTCATATATTTTTGGTCAGATTTTTGGATTCTGGCACAAGACCTAGATATTACATGTGTGAATATGATTATCTTCTTTAGGCAATGTAATATATATTAAACATAAGTTTGTTTCAAAATGTAGGATATATATAGTTATTTGTGTAGCTAAATGCTTTAAGTAAAGACAATTTCATTGTTTTCAGAAGAAGTAATGCATAGTAAGTCTGCTACTTTAGGTATAGCACAGAACACCTGATATGTTTGAATGAAAGACGAATGTTTATTTTAATTTATAATACAGCAAATACAGAATGTAATTACCTTTGTGTTTTAGGAGAAACAAAGGAGAACTAGTTTTAGACTCTTACTCTCTGTGACTGTGCTCTATTCACAACTTACATTTTGCATGGAAACTTGACTTTTTTTTTTTTTATTGTAAGTCTCATTTCATTAGGAGTATATACTGTACATGTCTGAGACATATGTGACGGAAAATAATCCTATTAAATGGCTGATCATCAATATTATTTATTTATCAATTCAGGGCGGACTATAACAGGGTCCGTTACAAAAACACCAGTTAAATTTGGGAGTCTGGATGCTTTTAAGAGGTGTTCATTTACAGTATTTATGACCTCAGTACATCAAATCATAACAGCCAAGACTATTCACTTAGAAACTGCATAGCTGCAGGCTTGATTTTTTAAGAAACTTCTAACAGTTAATATGGTTAAAATGTAAGTAATTAAAAGAGTGGGTGTTTAAAAACAATTATTTCATTAAAAGACATTTCCAAATTTACATATGACATAATAATAGCTTTTAAAATAAATCAGCCATAATGTGTTTTCCCCAAATATAAATATACCTGTATTCTAAAAAGATCATGGGGAAAATGTAAATTTATACCACAGTCCTAACACTGGATAAATCCAATAAAACTCTCTTCCACAGAAGTACGTCCCATCGTCCTCTCTGTCTCTCATAAGTACCTATCTGATCAAGCGGGGAAAACATGGGTGATGCTCAGCAGGCTTTCTGCCGGGATTACACATACACTGACCTAGCGATCATTAAAAGCAATAACGACGTAGGTACAACTTCCAGAATGAAGCACAGGTACAACAGTTCAGTTCCAAGCGGCGGATTATGGAATGTACAAAGAGGTCCAACAGCTGGTGCTGTCCTTTGGAAGTGAGCCATTAGGTGTATGACCTGGAAAATGGAATTCAAGAGAGCCTAACAGCTGGTAGGACATCCAAGGTTTAGTGTTATAACAAGCTTCGTTGGCTTGGTCTGACACCGTGTGTACTCAGAACTTTCCTTTCTCTGCTTTGATGGTGAGGGCAGCATTTTTTACACAGAAGTGGTTGATGTGTTGTATATGAATTGTACTTATGTTCTTAGCCTTAGCAATGATATCTACCTTTACTACCAGGAAGGCACATTTTAACTTATAATTAACCTTCATATTTATATATGTGTTTTTAATTCTCCCAGACAAACAAACTGGCATTGGAAGATACATTTATATGTCAGAAGTACAATGACCTGGCTTGTGAAGCTCAGGTTACTGTAGACAGCATTATAGAGACTGACCAGTGTAGGAAACACAACAGAATACACCTAGCTACTTGCAGGGACTGGTCCCTCAACCCCAGGTTGGATTGGACCTGTGCCAGGGAGGCGTCTGGAGGGGGTAGACAAAACCAACTTCTCTACCATCAGTTGGATGTCAGGAGGCACACGTATGCCCTGGGGTATGAAAATTGTGGTTATGTAAAACAACGGTCAGGCGCGTAATGTGCACGGTGCTCAGATGTAATGCCTTTCTTCTGTTACTCCAGGTAGAGTAAGAGTATTCAGTTTAGAATTTAGAAAAACATGGATGCCTTTTTTAAATATTAGTAAAATATAAAACAACTTTACTTGTGTGTTCATGACTGTATTTTGTTTGTTTTGCATTTCTAGATGCAGAAATAATAAAAACAAATCATCAGATAAGAGCCAGTCCGTCAGGAATGTTGCACAATCTGATATCACAGGCCACCATCATAAGAGCAGGTGGGTCTTACCCTCCTAACAAACCAACTTATATTGGCAACATTCCTCTCTTCATTACCGCAACAGACCCGAACCACAGGGATTGGTGTTCTATACTGAATCATTTATTACTAAAGTCTATTCTGTTCTTCCAGATCAGGCAAAAACTAAAGGGATCATGGGATGGCAGTAGACATCACCGTCGGGTGGGAGAAAGCTGTAAGAAAATGGAGAAGTTTTCAGAAGGAGAAAGGAGATTAGAGCAGGAAATAAGTGTAACCTTGGTGCTTTATGTTGAAGTGATTTTCTTTAGGTTCCTGCTAATTTTTAGCCAAGAGAATGTCTATAGTAAGTTACAAGCTATATTTGAGTATTTATTTTCTTATATCTCTAATAAGTGACAAGGAGGATAGAGTGGACATAAAAGTATAGCACACCATTGTTATAAAAAGGTTAAAGGAGTTATTGAGGTGTTAAAGAAATCAATATAAATCATATTCAATATTTTCTCACCTTAAATGCGATATAGCGGCAAGCAATTCAAGTGAAAGAGGAAACAAATATAGAGACAGTTTAGGGAAAATTATTTTCACAACAATGGATGTAATATGGAGACACATAGAGCCATCAACAACAAAATGGAGAAAATGAAGCATCTACGGAACGATTACTAACAACAGGATATCCTAAATATTACAAAGGGGACAAACTCCTACAAAGGACAACAATCTCTCATGTTCTTCATATCTGGGCTATAGGGGTAGGGTGGCCTAGATGGAAGAAAGCATTTTAAAAAGAGTCAAGAGATAGGGAATCATGGACAGCTCAAAACCAATCTGCTGCTTGCCCAAAACCTGTAGATTACTTTTTTTTTTTTTTTTAAAGGTGTAGATAAAGAGTTCACCCCTTCCAGCCGCGATAATGACCCAAGGCACAAATCCAAGTCAACAAAGGAATGAGCTACAAGAGAAGAGGCAACATTTTGAGTAGTCCAGTCCAGGCCCAGAATCTAACTCTATCGAACCCTGTGGGGAAATGACTTGCAGAGTGGGCTTTAGTGCACAGGGAGATCTCCTCCACGCTTTGTTTTAGATCTGGAGAAGTTATCAGACCACTTACCCAAAAAGACTAGTGATTTTACAAAGCGAAGATGCTTTTTTACAAAGTATTAGTTAATTAGTAAGTTGGTTAAACACTTGTTTAACCACATACACAATAGAGGTTTTTCTTCTTTCTCCCCCATTTTTTATTTGTTTTCACTTGGTTAATATATATCACATTAAAAGGTGGAAAAGATCTGATGTAATTTATCATAATAAAAGTTTTTTCAGAGAGGTAAGCAGGGAGGTGTTTTACGCTTATAGCACTGCAGCACTAGTAATCTCTGGTGGGAGGTACTAGATTTTGTTTAGAATTAATTATGAGATTGTTACACATTTAAAAAGACCTTATTGATGACAGAAAATTGTCAATAGTAAGTATCTATTGTAATAATATCTGTAATTTGGTAGCAAAGGTGCCAAATAATAAAAGTTATTAAATGATGACTTACAATATAAATCAAATTTACTCATTATCAATTATCGGGTACTTTATGCAATATAAATCAAGGTACTTATTGTAATGGATGGTAAATAAGTGGACTTCTATAGCTCTTTTTATCAAAACACTATGTATGCATTTTACCCATTCACACACACACACACACACACACACACACACACACACACACACACACACACACACACACACACACACACACACACACACACACACACACACACACACACACACACACACACACACACACACACACACACACACACACACATGAAGTAGCAGAGCAAGCCCCTAACTCTGGGAGCTTAATTTGGGGTTCGAGCGACTTACTCAAAGGACACTTGACATAACATGGAGTCACGTGGGCTGGGAATGGAATCACCAACCAGCCTATGGTTAGTAGGACAATGCGGCTCTACCATCTGAACCACAGTCGACCAGGTTATGGACATCAGATGAGACTTCGGAAACCTTATACATCTTCCAAAAGCACGTGCATGCAACTCTCACAGGCTTAAATGCTAATCTAAATGGCTTGGATATACAGAGTGAGATGTATCCACTCCATGAACATACTGTACTTACTTGTAGGGAAATAGCAAAGTGAATATATTGTGATAAATTTTATCTCTTAGAAGTCATTATTGTTTGCTCTGATGACACTCATTTGGAGCAATTCTTTATATGTCATAAGCAATGGAAGTATTCACTTTGAAAGCTACTCATATTTTTAGGGTTTTGTATGGCATTCTGCGGGCAAACGGCAGCTTAGTGGTTAGCTGCGTTAACCGCACACTCTCAGGGTCAGGGGTTTGATGTAGTGCGAGGAGTTTGCATATTTCTCCACGATGTACGGGGGTTTTCCTCCGTTACTCCGGTTTCTCCCCAGTCCAAGGACATAGCATGGTAGGCTGATTGGCAGCTTGGTAAATTGTCCGTAGTGTATGAATGGGTGTGTGAGTGTGTATGTGATTGTGCCCTGCGATGGTTGGCACCTGTCCAGGGTGTACCCTTCTTGCCCCGATGCTTCCTGGGATGGGCTCCAGGTTCCCATGACCCTGAAGCAGGAATGGCAGGTTGAAGATGGATGGATGTAGGCTGCTGCCACTCTGATCATCATCAACATGTACTATCTTTCTAGACTAGTCCTTTTAATTGTAGTGGGAGTGTAATGAGACGGTGCGTATCACATGTCAGGGTTCATAAGAACCAGTGATTAACCAAGCTTTTTGTTTGTGCACTGTTCATGCCATGTTCTCACAAGTGATTCACATAGGATGTAGCATGTGATGTCTCCTGGTATAAATCACTGTCTTAGAACCCGGCATGACTGTTGAAATATAACACTTTCTCACAGTACTTGCATTCCATTAGAGTAGATTTGGAATGGAAATATTTCCATCCATCCATCTTCTAGTTTACTCCTTTTCAGGGTCACGAGACCTGGGCCTATATAAAATCATTTTATCAGACCTTTCAATCAGTATAAAACATGATTAGTTTGTTATAAGGTTAGTCAGTACAGTGTAGGGTTTCTGTGTGCAAGTATCCTTGTCTATGTGTAGAGTCCCCCATTATTCCTAAAGTTTCTGATTGTTTCCTTAATTTTATACAATTTGTAATTTCACACTGAAAGTTGGAATGACATTCTGTCATTTATCTTAGTTTCATTTTTTACATCTAAAACCTCCCATTTTAACAGGGTGTGTGGCTTTTATATCATTGTACTGCCAAATAAAAAGTTAATGCTTTTAGTTATGGATGCTGTCAAGTTTAAATAGTTTGTGTATATGGTTACACACACACAAACACACACACTTTTGTAAACCCAGTCATTTCCTTAATAATGACACTAACAAGGCATTAAACATATATATTAAAAAGACCAACATAAATCCATTAATTAGACAAAAAAGTAGGAAACATTAAGATGAATTGTGTTTGTTCTGAGCGCAATAAGTGACTGAAAAATGACCATTCACATGGCATGTATGGATCAGGACTGGAGGCGGATGCAGGTCAAAGTCTTTATTAATAAATAAAAACAAACAAACACAGGAGCAGCTCTGTACCCAAGCCTGCCAAACTTGGGTTCCCTGCTGTACGTATTGTGCTGCGGACCCGTTTGTATTCTGTTTTCCTAACATAGCACCACCAGGGAGGGGGTGCGGGGAGTTTTGGGTGAAATTATTCACGTGTTGTTCTGTAATTTGGAGTTGATTTTGCAGCCTTTTGGGTAGTATTGCCAATGACCTTGATTTCATCGACTTCAGATCATATAATTGCATGGATCACACACGCACATATCTGGAATAAACTGTGGTGCTTACAATAATCAGGCGATCTTGTCCAGAACATATGAGATGGAGCTCTATCAAAAACATCCTCATGCTAATTCACGGAGGCAGGACTGGAGAGGCGGGTGCAGTGCAGATAAAGTCTTTATTAAACATGTAACTCAAAACCAAAAAGAAACTCGGGCTTCACCAAGCTTGAAACTGGAGTCATAGCAAAGCGAGATGTGAATCAAGCATGAAACAATTGATACAATCACTATCTAACCTTTACTGATATGATACTAAGCAAAGTGCTCAGTAACCAAGGGTTTAAATAATAAACATAATCAAAGCCGACCATGGACACCTGGGCAAATTAAAGACACTTAAACTAAACTAAATGCTCAATCGGAAGCATCGAACCAAAACAAAATCGCATTGACAAGTCAAATTCATGCCAAAGTGCCTCTGCTGGCGATGGTGTAACATTATTGAGTGTTGTAACTAGTTTAATTTAGATTTTGCAATTAAATACCATTATTATGTTTTATACATTAATAAAAAATGATTTGTATTGGAATTGAGCGGTAGTTATGATTTCCTCTTTTCTATGGTCCAGTAACAGCTTGGCTGTGGGGTAACGGCAGGACAGTGAGCTGCACAGCGGTCTGAACAGCGCTCCAGCCTGTGAGGAGGTGCCTGTCGTGCACTATGGAACACCCCTAGAGAGTGTGGCCAAAAGCGGCTGAGACCTCAATTCTCAGTTCATGTAGGCATTGCCATGTGATTGTGATTATTCTCTGAGTTTGTCCTTGGACAAAACCCCCCAACATCTCAGGCACCACATCCATCCATAGCCAGGTGGCATCCATGCACTTTGTATTGAGGTCACGGTGTCGGCTAGCAATATTTCTATCTGGAAATATGCCTTTGAATCGTCACAAACCAGTCCTCAAACTGAATCAATTAGCAACAATAAATTTGGGCATCAGCATCTTGAACCTAATATCCGAAGGTACAGTTCAGATGGCGCCAGATCTAAATTGTACATACTCTTATTTTTTGCTGACAAGGAAAAGGCTGTAAAACACCTCCCTCCCTCAGGAACAAGCTACACATTCTATGGCCCCCTTTTCTCCAGGAGGATCTTACTTTCAGCGCTAATCGGGCTCTGGAACTGCTGACTACTGGTAGGCAGCACACCTCTGAACTGGGGGTCCCGAGCTATAAGCTGGACGGTAACCCCTTTACTCTGGTGGGCAAGTCCATGGAGACATTTGGCATTGGTTTCACGCTGCCAGATGGTCTCTTTGTGATGTTAACTATTCCACATTATATTGGAAAACATCAGATTTTCATTGCGTGACAGTTTGCCTGACCAGAGAACACCGAAAACTTGGAGCCTTGGCTGGGTGAGCGTACAATTGCCACTGGGGATAACTGCTAACAACCTCATGTCCCTCCAACTGACCTCAGGACTGCTCTTCTTCTTTGCCTGCTTGGACTTTATGACCATTCTCAGATCAGGCCTAGTAGTACGTGACTGTAACTGCCGGTTCCCCTGGCTGTATGTGGGGGTTGGTGGGCTGCCATGCTCTCTGGGTCTCCCCTCACACTAGTGCTGGCCCAGGCTCCCTCGTGGATGCCTGGGTGAGCTTCAGACAACAGGGAAGGAACTTGTGGCTGAATGTGGGGTTATAATTGAGATTTGGAATACTAAGTCCAGATCCTTTGCAACACTCTGGATAGAGCTCAAATCTTCTCTAATTCCAGACTGCTGGGACTACGGCTGCTCCTAAAGGCCCGCCCACAAACTTCATGTAAATCCATAATTAACTTTTCACACTATCTGTTGTTACCCAGATGAAATGGGTTCCCTTCTGAAGTCGGGTTCCTCTCAAGGTTTCTTCCTCTTAAGCGTCTTGGGGAGTTTTCCTTGCTACTTTTCGGCACTCAGTGGCTTGCTCGGATGTGGGATAAATTCGCACCTTTAATATCTATACTACCATGTTTCTATTTCTGTAAAGCTGCTTTGAGACAATGTCTGTGTAAAAGCTATACAAAAAAAACGAATTGAATTCAATTAAAAGTATTTTATAATCAATGCGAGATTTCATTGGGAGCCAATGCAGTGAAAAGATTGAGGTGATATGGTGGTATTTTCTGGTTCTAGATTGGTATAGCAGCTGCACTCTGGACTAACTGGAGTTTGTTTGTATTTCTGGAATATCCAGACGTGAACATTACAGTAATCTAATCTAGTAGCGAATGCATGAACTGGTATTTTTGTCATGTAGTGACAATATATTTCTTATCCTAGAAATATTTCTGAGGAAAGAAGGCTGTCCTAGTAATATTATCTACATGAGCATCAAATGATAGACTGGAGTCAATAATCACTCAAGGTCTTTAGCTTTGCTGTACATGAGTGGTAAAGACCATCAGAAGTAACCATGTGACCAGAAAGATTATTTCTACCACACAGTCCTAATAAAAGTATTTGTTTATCAGAAATAATCAAGGAGGTTAGTTAACATCAACGTCTAATGTCCTTTACACAATCCTCTTTACTAAGCTTCTGTCTGTCCTCTGGCTTCAAACAGCAACTGCGTGTATAAGCATAACAGTGGAAGCTAATTCCACGTTCAATGTGACCCTAGTGGTAGCATATATCAAGTAAGCAGTAGGCTAAAGCGGAACTATGGAACTCAAGGTAACCTCGGTATGTGTGGAAAGTTTCCATTCACGTCGACCTGATAACGATCGGTCAGATAAGACCTGAGCCAAGAGGACTGTTCATATTACCAACATTTCTAATCTATCAGGGAGAATAGTGTGATCTATGGTATCAAAAAGCTGCACTAAGGTCCAAATAACACATACACATACAAGACCACCACACACTTAGGTCTACATTTTAAAACAGAGACCAATACAAATTCTTTATTAAACAATTACACTCCAAGGACAACTTAATAAACATCTCCTGTCCTTTCCCTTTTTGTGTCCTACCCACTCCTTCTCATTTGGTTAAAAATTATTTTCTGTAAAATGGGGCGAGGAAATGAAGCTTTGCATAACTCAATTTATTGGATATTGAATAAAATAATTGAAGGACACAGGTGTTAGTACAGGGATGTTTCAGTACTGAATGCGATACTTTAGTTATATTATAAAGTTAGAAAATTTAAATGACAATTTGGCTTTAACTTATTGTTGTAATAATAGTATAAGGTAGCATAATAGATAATCTAAAGAAGAAACTGTCAAAAGCATATATAGACTACATAAGACAGACTCCTGGAAACAATGAATCCATGGAGAAAAATTATCAGGTTTCAGAAAGTAGGAAACCTTGCACAGCCAAATGGACCAGACATGTGACACCTAAATCACCATTCAATCAGCAGCTCCCCACCACTCAAGAGGTACCATGGAGGCTGATCAATAAGGATTGGATTTGAATGTGGAAGCTTTAGGACTGAAAACAAATGTGTAAGTACAATTATATCAGAAGAATGGATACTGATGACAATGGAAGGGTACAAATGTCAGATTACTGTCAGTCTCCTGCTAAGTTTTCCACAAGAAATTTCTATTAAGGTTAAGGTCAGGACTTTGGCTTGGACATTCAAAACATTAACTTGTTCTTTAAATATTCTTTAGTAGAGCGACTTGTGTGTTTAAGATAGATTTGTCTTTCTTCATGACCCTTTCTCCTCTTCAGATTCAGTTCATGGACAGATGTCCTGACATTTTCCTTCAAATTCACTGGTATAATTCACAACTATTTGTTCCATCAATGATGAAAATTCCCTGGTCGAATCAGTAAAAACAGGTCCAGCCAATACGCTTCC
>JAAGNN010000090.1:0-12500 GCA_012411365.1 Ameiurus melas
ATACATGAGATAATTAATTTCTTGTGATTAAGAATTCAATAGCAACCATGAAAATACAATAAATGATTAATGCCAAATATATACCTATACATGCACATGATATTTTCATACAATTTCAACTTACCTGGAATAAAATTGCACTGGTGGCGATGAAAGCTTTCCGGAGAAGAGGACCCTCTGCCACACCTCAGAACATTCAGGACCTTGTCTCCTTCTGTAACCCAAAGCCCATTTTGGTGTAAAGCTGAACACCGGGTGGATCTTGGATGCATGGCAAGTGCTTTTGTTGAACCTCCCACACGTGTGTATGCTAGCTGGATTTACGAGCGTAGACCCGTGGTGTCAGTTCAGTTCCCACATGCAGTCCAACAGTTCTTGTATCATTGTGTGGGTTTCTTTAACCCCACGAGTCCTCCTCCTGCAGTGCTTGGCCAGCTCACTGGAGCTGATGCTGTAGACATAATTTGGGCTTCTGTTGGAATATGACCTCCATGTTGTTTTAAAAGCTCTGTCTTCTTTGCCTCTTTAAGATGTCGGATGTCATCCTTGTCGCATTCAAAAATACAGCTGGACAACTTGGAGCAAAAAGTACCATACAGTGGATGGTGCTCTGTTGTAAGACCAGTAGTGAATCTCCTCATAAAGTGGAAAACATCAAGTCTCACTTTGACTTTCCATGGTCGAAACCAGGTAAGAACTGGTGTTACACCTGTACCAGTGAAAGACAAGGAAAGCATTTATGCATTTTCTTATATTTCAAGGCTATGAGAGCCCAGGTTCAGGGTTCCCACATTCATGGAAAACTGGAAGTATCAGGGAAGGTTTAAAGATGTGATTTCCAGGATTGACAAAGTCATGGTAATTAACAAAATCCTTTAAAGTCATGGAAACTTCTATAGTGAATACGTGGTTTTAGTTATGATCAGCTCAGACCTGACATTAATAATATTGATCTGTGCAAGTGCTAACACCAATTACATAATGATCATTGGTGGTAATGAAACAAATATCACCACAAATTTTGAGAATGTCTTTTGCATCATCATTCATTTTGGGGTGAAAAAAAAAAGTGAAAATTCCTGGTAGGAAAAGATTGAAGGTCACACACCTGTCTCACTGCAGCAATCCTTGTCAACATAAATGACATCTGGCTCTGGCTCATCAGCATCCCTGTAGCGCTTGACGATACCTTGACATAAGTCATCTAGACCAGCTCCCTCACCAGTTGTTAAACACCCAGTTCAGGACTTGGCCAAACTCGTTACCAATATTGGTCATCCGCGTAGCCGTGTCTACGCCGCGCCACCAGCAAGTTTTTGGTGATCTATATGAATATGTAAACATACAAATTAGTATAACAATCATTGAAAATCAATTGAAGTTAACATATATTTGCCTACACACACACACACACACACACTTACCTTCTTTGTAGAATCAAGCTTCAGGATTCTACCGTATGTTGACGTAATGACACCTTTCAACTCGTCAAGATGACCCAGGATCTCGTTGGCATGTACTGTCTCAAACCACTGTGCCAGGGGTTAGGGGGCAAAACGGTGGTGGACACTGATAAATTGTCTGTGACTTGGTCAAGGCACTTCTCTCTTTTGTGAAGCTCACAATCTGACAGGTAGTTTATGCTCCGTCTTGCCCACTCCTCACTGTGAAGCTCATGAATCGCTTGCTGCAAGTAACTTTAGCTGTTTCCTACAGTTCGTGGCTTCAGCAAAGTTACACATTTCCTGTCCAGAGCAAGCTGAGTGGTGAGAACAGCCGGGAATTTGTTTCTATGGGAAGGATCTAGTTGCCTGAGAATCTCCATACTCCAAGGGCAGACAGGAACCATGCACTTACTGCACAACGGGGGTAGTCTGCTCCAATTAGGTAGTATCTGGAGTCAATATCAATGACTTCCCTCACTTTTTGTGTAGATTCCCGAGTGGTGCATCTTCCTATCGCACTGCATGCATTTCAACGGAATGCCCCACATGCGCATTGGTGCCCACAAAAACATGTGCTGTCTAAAGTAGCTATTTGGATCAGGAGGGAAGTTGTGGGCTTGCAAGGTGTTGGTGGATGAAACCAGTTATGTGAAAATTGTTGTTTCAACTGTCCATTGCGTGGCATAAAGACACTGTGAAATCCATTTCTGGTCTGCTGGTTTAATGACTCTACTGAATCTTCTTGGGAGAAAACTCGGCCCCAATTTATTTCAGGAGGCCTCAGGGTAAAGGGTGTTGTGGATGGTGTGTGGGGTAAACTTTTTGGAGCTCCTTGGGTGTAAATGGGTTTGTTTGTGTCAGCAGCAACTGATGGATTTGCTTGTGCAGCTACAGGATGAATCACAAATGATGATGTGGGAGGAGCTGTAGTTGGATCCAGTTTTCTGCCGTCTGCAAAACTACTCAAATGATGGTGTTTTTCAATATGCTGAAGCAGTCCAAGTGCACCCCAGACGTTTGCGCCACACGGTCACAACACTCTTGGGTATGGTAGTCCGACAGGTGTTCAGTATAATCCTCCACGTTGACTTCTTTGCCACATAGACCGCACTTGATTACATTCGATTCATTAGCCGCGAGTACTGGTCTGTGAAACGACTGCTTTCCTATACTGAACTGTGGCACTGGCGGCTTTCCTGTACTGGTGTGTGGCACTGGCTGCTTTCCTGTCTTTCCTGTACTGGTGTGTGGCACTGGCTGCTTTCCTGTCTTTCCTGTACTGGGTGTGTGGAACTGGCTGCCGCCACGATACTGTGCTGGTCTGTGGGCTGGCTGCCACGACTGTACGGGATTGGCTGCCGTTTGGCTGCTGGCTGCGACACGCGCTGTACTGGTCTGTGGGACTGGCTGCACGACTGTACTGGTCTGTGGGACTGGCTGCACGACTGTACTGGTCTGTGGGACTGGCTGCACGACTGTACTGGTCTGTGGGACTGGCTGCACGACTGTACTGGTCTGTGGGCCTGGGGGGGGCTGCACGACTGTACTGGTCTGTGGGACTGGCTGCATGTGTACTGGTCTGTGGGGCTGGCTGCACGACTGTACTGGTCTGTTGGGGCTGGCTGCTCAGGCTGATTCCCTGTCTGTTGAGCAGACTGGAAAAAGTGTTAGTTTCTCCCTAGGTCTGAAAATATTTCCAGCGTTTCAAACAACATTACTCTTTTTTATTGACACAATACAAACATAAATAATGAACATGCTTCTGTTATGAAAATGTACATACTGGAAGAAATATAGTAATATTACCTTTATATGGCAATGGTCACCAGCACAGGTAAAATCATCATGTTTATCATTACATACCTTGTGATAACCGCATTTGCAAAGGATTATTTTCCCAAACATGTCGTAAATACGGGTCTGCTTGTGTGATGGACAGTTATCAATACTGTGCAACGCAGCCTTCCACTTCTTTGCTCCTGGCTTCTTGCCTGTTGTGAAGTGGTACTTCCTGGGCATACTTGCAAAGGATGTCATACCAGTAACGTCCGGTTTGCCGGTCTTCGTCATGTCTGCAAATGTGAAACAACAGGCTAAATATCAGTCAACTTGAGCTCATTTTTAGGTTAGTGATGACATGAATATAATTCTATAATTCATGTTTCTTTATGTACATGGACGGTTACCTAATTATGTATGAATTTATTTTATGTCAGCATCAAATACAATCTTACATTGTAAATAGAATAGATAATAATGTTTAAACTAAACTAAAGAGTGCTAAAAGTTTTTAGTTATCTAAAAGCAGTATCAATGATAAAGTAAACTATAACGTGAATCGGTTAACACTGAGGAGATTTCTCTCTTTTACTGTTTGAATAAAATATTTTGACACGTCCATCCATTTTCTGTAGCGCTTATCCTACACCATGTCGCATGGAGCCTGGAGTCTATCCCAGGGGCTTGGGGCACAAGGCGGGGGACACGCTGGAAGGGGTCCTTCATATTGAAATTCCAGGACATTCAAAAACTTTTCAAGCACAATTGTTTTTGTTTTCAAGGAATCTACAAGATGTAATTCAAACATATTCTTTATTTAAGTAATAATAATAATAATAATAATAATAATAATAATAATAATAATAATAACAACAATATAATAACAATATAATAAAAATAAAACACAAGCACATTTTATATGCTGCCTTTTCCAGTTACTAGATGATAATTTAAATACAGCGGCTGTGCTGTGTTTTCGGCTATGTGTAAAATGATCACTCGGAGAGAAAGTTTGAAGTGGATGAATGAGCTGCTCCTCTCTGCCCCTCACTGTACAGAGGAGCCGCAAGAGAGGTGTGTCTCCGGGGAGCAGGACCGTGCACTAACGGGGCAGTACTGGACACTCTCTTCTACGAAAATTGGCTAAGGTTTGCCCAGAAATGCACTAGATTTTTCTCAAGGTGCAATTTTGAAGAAGAAGAAGAAACCGCTAAACGGAACATGAGCATGCAAACTCCGTGCACACAAACAAGCGTGTCCCCTATTAACACATTAACCGACTTTTTTTTTTCTCCCAACTGTTCACCTTTACTTATGATACAACCAAATGAGTTTAAATGAAATACTAGGCAGGAGTTTTCATCGGGTTTTGGATGGCGTTTGCTCATCAGAAAAACCGCGAGTTCACATCAGAAAAAACGCGAATTCTCTCTGGCGGCATTTTAAAACACCAGACACTCTGTCCCACTCTGTATTCCATTCGTCTTTATTGCTGTCATTGTTAATATTATTCTATATACTATAACTTAAAGCAGCCCGTACATTCATAGCACAATATAAATGGCTGGCCTGATATTTAGGTCAATATTAAAGCACCTATAACAATAAGTTTAGTTAAATTAATGATCAGACTCACCTCGAATCTATCCAAAGGTACAAAAAAAATCTTAAAAAAAAGCTTTATGAAATATATATGAATATCTGTGTGGCGTGAACAAATGGCTCCTGCAAATTCCTTCTCTCTCGTTTATTAATCACATGATTTTCCACGTCACTACGTTTCGACCAATGGCCGTTTTGCCCCGTCTCGTTTATTAATCACGTGATTTTCCACGTCACTACGCTTCGACCAATGGCCGTTTTGCCCCGGTGCATGAGGGTTAGGAACTGTTAGGACTTTGTTAGGAATGTGTTAGGACTTTGTTAGGAATGTGTTAGGAATTTGTTAGGAATGTGTTAGGACTTTGTTAGGACCTCTTTGAACTGCGTTAGGATGCGTTAGGAACTGATTGCCAGTCCGTTCGCCGGAGGGTACGGCCACCTCATCCGAAAGCCTTTTCCCAGATCCTCACAAATAAAATTTTTGCCTAGCATGATACACTTTAACAAACATGTGTTGTGAAGGTCAGACTTTGACTGATCCCTGTTCCTCAAATCAGACATGGTACTCACTCACACCTGATTGTTATGCCATAGACTGAAAACACCTGACACTGATTTCCCCTTCAAACTAACAGCTCACGCTTATGCCCCAACTTGCTAGCACTTACTTTAAAACTGCAGTAAATGTGCTACAATTAGGGTGACTTTCAGCCGAGAAACATCGCAGGACTCACACAAAGTAAGTAATGACAAATACACAGATGAGACTGCCCCAAAGAGTAGCACTTATTGATGAAATCAGTGCTTCTATTTCAAGTAATCTAATTGTGCTTTATTTGGAAAGTATTGGCTATACCCGAGCATGGTCCACGACACCGTAGCTTATGTGTGTCAGGATGGCCGACACACTGGCGCTGCGTTCAGGTCGCAAGTATTGGCTATACCCGAGCATGGTCCACGACACCGTAGCTTATGTGTGTCAGGATGGCCGACACACTGGCGCTGCGTTCAGGTCGCAGTCTCCCCTGGAGGCGTGGGTTCAAATCCCACTTCTGACATTTGGTTCCTTTGCTGCACCTCTGATGAGGGGGTATTGGGCTGTTCCTGAGAGCTTGTTTAAATAAATGCCCCTGCATAGTTTGGAATTTCCTTTACATAGATTTTGGGTCATTTAGTCAGGATGCTCGAGTGGTCTAAGGCGCTGTGTTAAGGTTTCAGTCTCTTCTGGAGGTGTGGGTTCAAATCCCACTTCTGACATGCTGCACTTTGTTGATAAGACTGTTCATAATGTAGTTGGCATGCTGGGGTGCAGTTGAGTCGGGCAGGAGTGGTTAGTGTGAATGTGATCTCACGGCAGGTGTTGGGTTTAGTTTGATTACCTGCCTTATTCATGTGCTTGTGTTTCCCGAGGGCGTCGCTCGTGAATGTGTTTATATATGTATGATTGTGTTTATACAACTTAAACACCGGTCTAACCACTAGACAACCAGGGATGAAAACCAAGAAAATGGTGGCCTCTACACTGGCTATGCTGGCCAGTGTCTTCCATCAAAAGCTCATAGAAAATCACATGAGCATCAGCACAGGACCATGGAGCAGTAAGAAGGTGGCTTGGTCTGAGGAATCACGTTTTCTTTCACATCATGTACAGCTTAGGGTTATAATAATAATAATAATAATAATAATAATAATAAACTTTATTGGGGTTAGAAATGGCTTGAAAAGGCTTGAAAAGACGCTTTGCCCAGGAGTTGCACTTAATCCTTGTCTTACGCTCAATTCCTGGTAAGGCTTGAAAAGACGCTTGGCCAAGGAGTTGCACTTAATCCTTGTCTTACGCTCCATTCCTGGTAAGGCTTGTAAAGACGCTTGGCCAAGGAGTTGCACTTAAGCCTTGTCTTACGCTCCATCCCTGGAAAGGCTTGTAAAGACGGTCCAATAGAATGGTTAGGCCCGCTGCTCAACCATTCACACTAAATGTAAGCTAACAACTAAACTGTATTATCTCTCTTAACATACTAGAAATGTATTAAATGGTAAAACAGGATATTTGCTGGAATTACTGACTGCTACCGGGTGTAGTGGCGAGGCTCCTTTGAGTTAAATGTTTTGTAACTGTGTTTTACGTCAAGTATTAAATGATGTGTATTAACCGTTGAACCCTTAAGCAGTAAGAAGGTGGCTTGGTCTGAGGAATCACGTTTTTTCTTTCACATCATGTACAGCTTAGGGTTGGGGTTAGAAATGGCTTGAAAAGGCTTGAAAAGACGCCGCGCCAAGGAGTTACACTTAAGCCTTGTCTTACGCTCCATTCCTGGTAAGCCTTGTAAAGACGCTTGGGCAGGGAGTTGCACTTAAGTCGTCTTTACGCTCCATTCCTGCTAAGGCTTGTAAAGACAGTCCGATAGAATGGTTAGGCCCGCCGCTCAGCCATTCACACTAAATGTAAGCTAACGACTAAAGTGTATTATCTCTCTTAACATACTAGAAATGTATTTAATGTGGTGAGTGGAGTAGCTCCTTTGAGTTCCGCTGGTGAGTGGAGTAGCTCCTTTGAGTTAAATGTTTTGTAACTGTGTTTTACGTCAAGTATTAAATGATGTGTATTAACCGTTGCACCCTTGAGCAGTAAGAAGGTGGCTTGGTCTGAGGAATCACGTTTTCTTTCACATCATGTACAGCTTAGGGTTGGGGTTAGAAATGGCTTGAAAAGGCTTGAAAAGACGCTTGGCCAAGGAGTTGCACTTAAGCCTTGTCTTACGCTCCATCCCTGGAAAGGCTTGTAAAGACGGTCCAATAGAATGGTTAGGCCCGCTGCTCAACCATTCACACTAAATTTAAGCTAACAACTAAACTGTATTATCTCTCTTAACATTCTTGCACTTATTGATGAAATCAGTGCTTCTATTTCCTGTAATGTAATGGTGTTTTATTTGGACAGTATTGTCTGTCAAACTACGAATGAGAACTTGCATTAAACCTGCATTAAAAGTCTTCTTGATTCATATCCAGATTGTGCACAGCAGATTGGCAGTCCATCAACTTAACCTATTGCTGACATAACTCACACTTATGAAATTACATGCCAGTCTGTGGAGTCTGTGGAGAATAAAGGAGGATGTGATGCACATTGTTTGCCATTGCAATTCTAGCTTTTCATGTTTCTCGACCCACACTTGTTCTGTCTCATGGATCTGTCCAGAGCCTGTCACCTGTAGGCCTTGTATGTGTGAGACAGACTGCACCCAAGCCAGAGGTTGTTGTAAAGTGGAGGCAAAACAACCTGTCTGCGATGAGGGTGGGACTCGAACCCACGCGTGCAGAGCACAATGGATTAGCAGTCCATCGCCTTAACCTCTCGGCCACCTCATCCGAAAGCCTTTTCCCAGATCCTCACAAATAAAATTTTTGCCTAGCATGATACACTTTAACAAACATGTGTTGTGAAGGTCAGACTTTGACTGATCCCTGCTCCTCAAATCAGACATGGTACTCACTCACACCTGATTGTTATGCCATAGACTGAAAACACCTGACACTGATTTCCCCTTCAAACTAACAGCTCACGCTTATGCCCCAACTTGCTAGCACTTACTTTAAAACTGCAGTAAATGTGCTACAATTAGGGTGACTTTCAGCCGAGAAACATCGCAGGACTCACACAAAGTAAGTAATGACAAATACACAGATGAGACTGCCCCAAAGAGTAGCACTTATTGATGAAATCAGTGCTTCTATTTCAAGTAATCTAATTGTGCTTTATTTGGAAAGTATTGGCTATACCCGAGCATGGTCCACGACACTGTAGCTTATGTGTGTCAGGATGGCCGAGCGGTCTAAGGCGCTGCGTTCAGGTCGCAGTCTCCCCTGGAGGCGTGGGTTCAAATCCCACTTCTGACATTTGGTTCCTTTGCTGCACCTCTGATGAGGGGGTATTGGGCTGTTCCTGAGAGCTTGTTTAAATAAATGCCCCTGCATAGTTTGGAATTTCCTTTACATAGATTTTGGGTCATTTAGTCAGGATGCTCGAGTGGTCTAAGGCGCTGTGTTAAGGTTTCAGTCTCTTCTGGAGGTGTGGGTTCAAATCCCACTTCTGACATGCTGCACTTTGTTGATAAGACTGTTCATAATGTAGTTGGCATGCTGGGGTGCAGTTGAGTCGAGCAGGTGTGGTTAGTGTGAATGTGATCTCACGGCAGGTGTTGGGTTTAGTTTGATTACCTGCCTTATTCATGTGCTTGTGTGTTCCCCCGAGGGCGCTCGTTTCGTGAATGTGTTTATATATATGTATGATTGTGTTTATACAACTTAAACACCGGTCTTACCACTAGACAACCAGGGATGAAAACCAAGAAAATGGTGGCCTCTACACTGGCTATGCTGGCCAGTGTCTTCCATCAAAAGCTCATAGAAAATCACATGAGCATCAGCAAAGGACAATGGAGCAGTAAGAAGGTGGCTTGGTCTGAGGAATCACGTTTTCTTTCACATCATGTACAGCCTAGGGTTATAATAATAATAAACTTTATTGGGGTTAGAAATGGCTTGAAAAGGCTTGAAAAGACGCTTTGCCCAGGAGTTGCACTTAATCCTTGTCTTACGCTCAATTCCTGGTAAGGCTTGAAAAGACGCTTGGCCAAGGAGTTGCACTTAATCCTTGTCTTACGCTCCATTCCTGGTAAGGCTTGTAAAGACGCTTGGCCAAGGAGTTGCACTTAAGCCCTGTCTTACCCGTGATGGCCAACAGAATATGGCACTGGACTTGAACTGCACTGGGGCTTTACCTGTGCAAGGGTTAGGGTTAGGGTTAGGGTTAGGGTTAGGGTTTAGGGTTAGGGTTAGGGTTAGGGTTACGGTTACGGTTAAGGGTTTAGGGTTAGGGTTTAGGGTTTAGGGTTTAGGGTTTAGGGTTAGGGTTTAGGGGTTAGGGTTAGGGTTAGGGTTAGGGTTGGGGTTAGGGTTAGGGTTAGGGTTAGGGTTAGGGTTAGGGTTTAGGGTTTAGGGTTAGGGTTAGGGTTAGGGTTAGGTTTTTGTAAGAATACAATGATCCCCCCCATCACAAATTCATTGCATGGTTGAATAGGGGACCAAGGAAAGTGCACGGGCGCTTGTTAAGCGTAGCTATTGGTCCTGTAGCAGACCCGGCTTGGCGTCTGCTGATTTAACAAATCCAATCGGAGTTCAACCCGATTAGGTTTTATAGTTGGTGGATCACGAGCTATTTCCCAATGGGCTGTGGAGATGGTATTCAGTTGGAGGTGGTTCTTAGATGTCTAGGGTTAAGATGGTCGTACCGTTTGAGGTTTCACTGTTGACATTTGGCTGCAACCCTCCCCCAAGTTGGGCTTTCTTTTTTTATTCCCAGCTGGGTGTGGAAGTTATTCTGGTTTAAGTCATTCTTCCTGTGTAAGGTTTTTCCTGACCTGCTTAGAGCAGTAGTTCGGGCTAAACTTTTATGGATTAGGATCAGGTTATTTATTTGTTAATTTCTCTATTTTGTGTGGGGGGTGTGTAAATACTGGGTAGAAGGTTGAGTCTCATTAACCTGTTGCCTTCGCCCCGGATTGATTTCTGGTTTTGACTTTAATTCGTTTAGGTGTTGTGGCTGTGCTTCCTGATGTCGCGAATCCTAGGGAGTATTTTGAGAGGTTGAGAAATGGGTCCAAGTTGTGGGTACTTAGGGTTAGGGTTTATGGTTAATTTTTAGAGTTCAGGTTGAATTTTTAGGTATCGGAGCTACAGTTTAGCGTACTGGTTATGATTAGGGTTTAGGTTAGGCTTTAGGGTTCAGAGCCAGGGTTAGGGTTAGGGTTTAGGGTTAGGGTTTAGGGTCAGGGATTAGGGTTTAGGTTGAGTTTTCTGGGTCGGAGCTAAAGTTAAAGTGACGGTTATGGTTAGGATTTAGGTTAGGGTTTAGGTTAGGTTTTAGGGTTCAGCGCTAGGGATATGGTTAGGGTTAGGGTTAGGGTTTTAGGGTTAGGGTCAGGGTTTAGGTTGAGTTTTCGGGGTCGGAGTTAGAGTTAAAGTGACGGTTATGATTAGGGTTTAGGTTAGGTTTTAGGGTTCAGAGCTAGGGTTATGGTTAGGGTCTAGGTTAGGGTTAGGCTTTAGGGTTCAAGGCTAAGGTTATAAATAAAATTTTTAATTAATTAATTTATTAATTTATTTATTTTTTATTATTATTATTATTTTATTTATTTATTTATTTTTTTAATTTTATACCCTAAATTTTAGGACACATCATCAGTAGTGCTCTGCAGAATCATTGGGTGTTTCAGGCCTTTTAGTCACTAGACACCCTCAACTGCGGCGGCCAGCCGTGGGTTGATCACTCCCCGGCCTGTGTCCCATAGCCAATCATCCCATTCGCCTAAGGCATGGTTTAAGATGATATTTTATTTCAAATGGGCCTGCGTTTTTGAGTTAAATAACCATTCATTCATCCATTCATTCATTTATTTTGCTCTGATCTGATCATAGTATAATCTACTAATTGTTTTTTCAGTCCCTGTCAGTTTTGGCTACTTATTAAACGGTAATTTATATTGGAAGCATGTTGGATCAGTCAATTTCGATTGTTTTAGACCTACATATTGGTTGATGGATTATTATTTTTTTAATTTCTGTATTAATAAGATCAACTGATTGTATTTTAGAGCCATGTCGGTTTGGTTAATTAGATTGTTCTAGGCCTAAGTATTGATTATTGGATTATTATTTTAGTTTCTGTATTGGTGTAACCTACTGATTGTATTTTAAAGCCCTGTCTGTTTTGCCTACTTAAGGAGAATTAATTTATGTAAGGAGCATGTTCGTTCGGAACATTAAATTGTTTTAGATCTAAGTGTTGATTGACGGTTTATTGTTTTAATTACAGTCATAGAATTTTACCTTATTTTATTTATTTATTTATTTGTTTATATAACAACTGCTTTGGGCCTAAGTTTTTGTTTGATGGCTTATTGTTTTAATTACAGTCATTTAATTTCACCCTTTTGAGTAATGTTAGCTTGTTTTGTTTTGGCTACTAATGAAATGGTAATTTATATTGGAAGCATGTTGGATCCGTTGATTTAGATTGTTTTAAACCTACGTATTGATTGATGGATTGATATTTGTTTTTTTCTGTATTAATATGATCAACTGATTGTATTTTAGAGCCATGTCGGTTTGGTTAATTAGATTATTTTTAGGCCTAAGTATTGATTATTGGATTTTTATTTTAGTTTCTGTATTGGTGTAACCTACTGATTTGTATTTTAAAGCCCTGTCTGTTTTGCCTACTTAAGGAGAATTAATTTATATAAGGAGCATGTTTGTTCGGAACATTAAATTGTTTTAGATCTAAGTGTTTTTTGACGATTTATTGTTTTAATTACAGTCCTAGAATTGTACCTTATTTTATTTATTTATTTATTTATTTGTTTATATAACAACTGCTTTAGGCATAAGTTTTGTTTGATGGCTTATTGTTTTAATTACAGTCATTTAATTTCACCCTTTTGAGTAATGTTAGCTTGCCCAATTTGCCTAATAAAGTTTAGTTATTCTAAAGCATGGCGGAGCGTCGGTGTTTCGGACGTCGGGTAACGTATACTTACACTCGCAAGCCCGAGTGACTCTTGTTAACACCGCAAGGTTTCCGAGTCACCTGAACTGAGCCTATAGCTAAGC
>JAAGNN010000090.1:17500-35217 GCA_012411365.1 Ameiurus melas
ATGCTTCTGTTTTAGGTTGATGTATTTTTCCTGATGTAAGCTATTCAGGACCTTTTGTGTAATTAGTTTAGTCTCAGATTGTAGTGAATGATTCAAGGGGATGTAATGGTCGGTGTTATTCAATTGTCTTTTGGCCTCAAACATGTATTGAGCTTTATCCAAAATGACAATCCCTGACCCCTTATCCGCCGGTTTTAATATGATGTCTGTATTCGTTTTGAGTGAATGGATTGCCCTTTTCTGTGTAGGTGATAAATTATCAGATGTTTTGAAAGATCTATTTGAGTCTATGGCTCTGTGATTGTGTTTAATTAGTCTTCTGATATGTATGTTACATGCTGCAATTGAGGGTTCCCATTTGGATGTTTCTACAAATGGGGTGGTATTGGTTTGTGTTTGGAAGTCGAAATGGTTCAAGATTTTTAACTTTCTATTGTGTAGGTGGACGTCCCTCTTAAGATCCCCAAGATTCGACTCACCCGGTGTCGGAATGAAGGTGAGCCCCCTCTCTAGTAGTAGCCTCTCTCCCTGTGATAGGTGAAATGTTTTTGACAAATTAAAAATATTGGAGTGCAATCGGTCATTGCACGTCTCCACCCTTAATAGTTTAACTGGTCACACCAACCATCAAACATCCTTTGTGCCGTTTCCCTGGTCCAGTGGATGTGGTCCTTCTCGACCTTAAAAAACAACCTGTTTAATTCCCACAACGGACTCCCGTGTGACACAATGTATTTATTCAACGCCTCCAGATTCCGCTGCTCCTGTGGAGGTAAGAGTTCTGAAAATTGAATAATGGGTGTGTAAATCGTGGCATTTGGGAATATAATATCGCTTGGGCCGTTCTCCAAAGGCACTGCAGTTGTTTTATGGCTGTCTTGTATGGGTGTTGTCCCCTGTTATTTAGACCCCCGGCCAGGATTACCTTATGCACCAGTGGGTGTGTGGTTTGTTTTTTGCAAAATTTTGGCCATGTGTAAAAATTGGCCCCTGGAAAACTGGCGACTTGTGCGTTCGGGTTTTGATTTTCGGATCCGACTGAGGTTGGAATCCCCCATGAAAATTACCGGTTTGTGAATGATGATAGCCCAGTCTATTGCTTTTCTATCCGTGTTGATGTGTCTGTTTGGTCTATCGTATAGATCAACGACCCCCAAAAAATCATCGTCTGTGGAGTCCGAGGACGCTCTATCAGATTTTGCCTCTGCAATATGTTCAAGAAGGACGGATTCAGATCGGGTTTCAGCCAGAGATTCACTCTGTTCAGCACCCTTTATCATCCTTATCCTTTCTGTTTTTACAGTGGCACCATCCGTATCATCGTCCCCCCCCACAGGCGTGGTTGCTGGCCAGACCTGAAAGAAATCAGGTAGGTCTGTTTTTGCTGTCACCCTATCCCTTTTAAGTTTGGGCGGTGTGTCTGGACTCACCTCTGGGGCGTGGATTTGGGCCTGGACTTTGATTTGACCGTATCGGTGTCCAAGTCCTGCTAGCGGGGTCACAGATGTAGGTGAGTTAGAATGTAGATGGTGGATCTTGGTAACATTATTCAAAGTGTGTTCGGTAAGTGGATTGTAAATATGTGCCTGTGGAGAACTGGCCCCTTGAAGGGCAGTGGCATGCGCAATTGGGCCCAATTGATCTGAAGAAGCTAATTGTTTGTGTTGTATGTTGTCCTTACAAAAGGCTAAAGTGCTGTCCGTCAGTTTTTGTTTAAACCTATGTCTGGCCCATTTCACAGCCACTGTCCATTCCAATTCCCCAAAAACCTGAATGTCATCCATGAGTTTATGAGTAACTTGTGTGTAGTGTTCCTGTAAGATGAGCATGTTATTGTTCATCCATGTGAGTGTATTTTGATTGATTTTTTGTGTGGTTGTGTCATTGGGTGAAGCTGGTTTTATGAAATGTGTAAGTTTATTGACCTGTCTGTACATACCCGCCGGGTGGCTGTTTGTGCGCAGGGAGTGTTCCACTACTTGCATATGGTGTGTGGCTTGTATCAACTTAAAATATTTCTTTGTCAGTGTTTTATCAAATGTATTGTGTTTGCTTGGTGGTCCTTGTGTGTTTGTATTTTCCCCTTCCCCAATTTGTTTGTGGTCTCCTAAGACAGCAAATCTATTGTTCCAGGCCCTCATTTTGTATCTTTCAAATAAGTGTATCTAAACCGTGTCTGGTGGAAACAACAATCATTAACAACACTACCATCAGAGATCGCCCTTACCCTACTACTTGTTCTCCAGTCCTCCGTCGGATATTGTCCTTGGTTTTATCAGGACGGTATTCCTTTAATCCAGGGGTTTTTTTTCCGGGGGATCGTTGGTGTTTTGTAGGTGGAGTCTCTCAAGCCATTCTCAGAGAATAGAAAGAGGATAGGAAGGAAGAGAAGGGGAAGAAAGAAACAAAAGAAAAAAAGAAAACGAAAGAAAAGGAAGGGGGGATGAAGAGTTAAAGTCTCCTGGTCTTCCGTCTCCTCTTTGACCTGGTTGGCTGGTGGCTTGGTGTCCTTGTCACTGTTGTATTCCTCTCCCAGTTTACTTAAAAGTTTAGTCTTTATTAAATTTTTCTTGTTTAAAAACAAAATTTTACAACAATGTAAGGCAAGAAAAAAAAGGGAAAAAAGCTGTTAGGAGGTTCCTTCAGTAAGATCCTAACGTTTGCATCTAGGATGCTTCTTCAGAGGATTATCAACTATTCTGGGAAAAAAAGGGCCTCTATTTATACTTCCTGTGTGGGGGTGTGATTAGATTGTGGGTGTGGTCAAATGTGAATAAACCTGATGCTGATTGGTTGAGTTTTGTAACCTCCCAAGGAGCAGCCCAATCTGTGGCCTTTATTTTTTCCCTCCAAAACGAGGGATTTAATTGAGTGGTTAGTGATTGGTCTAAAATTTCAGTGAAGTTGTCAAATTAAAAGTTCCCCAATTTTAGTCCACCATTTTGTTTAAATCCTATAGGGTCTGTTTCAAATTAAAAGTCTCTATACTTATATTTTGTTTAGATGCTCCCCTAGGTCTTATGTCCCGATGGAGGGAAGGAAGATAAGAAGGCACGGGCTGGGTTAGGGTTTTTTGAATTTTTATTTCTCAATAAAAGTCCTTACTTAAGGTTTGTTGTGCACTGGCACATCTAAATCTTCCCCCTCATTGTTCATCTACTATAGGCTAAAAGTGGACCATGTGGTTGGTAGTGGACTGTGTCTCTGTCTTTTTCTGATAAAAAATTATACATACATATATATATATATATATACACACATACATATACATATACATACACATCACATACACTATATATATATATATATATATACATATACACATACACACACATATGCACAAACATATCCACATCCACATACATACCAAAAATGTTGGATTATTTAATGTTAAAATAGAGTTTAGACTGAGAAATGAAGGTTAGTTGTGGTGAAATGGTTAGGCTTGGTGGGCGGTATGGGTTCAAAGGTTAGGGTTAGGATTAGAGTCAAGCTTGGGGTTCAAAGGTTAGGGTTAGGGGTTGGGGGTTGGGGTTGGGGTTGGGGGTTAGGTAGTTGGTGGGGGGGTTGGGAGGGGTTAGGGTCCATGGTAGGGTTCAAATAGGATTAGGGTCAAGCATGGGGTTCAAAGGTTAGGGTTAGGGTTAGTGGTTGGGGTTAGGTTTGGGGGTTGGGGTTAAGGGTTAGGGTCCATGGTAGGATTCAAATAGGATTAGGGTCAAGCATGGGGTTCAAAGGTTAGGGTTAGGGTTAGGGGTTGGGGTTAGGGGTTAGGGGTTGGGGTTAGGGGTTAGGGGTTAGGGTCCTTGTTAAGGTTCGGTGTGGTTAGGGTTAGTGGGGTTAGGGGTTGGGGTTGGGGTGGGTTGGGGTTAGGGGTGGTCCTTGTTAGGTTCAAAGGTTAGGGTTAGGGTTAGGGGTTTGGGGTTGGGTTAGGGGGTTGGGGGGTTGGGGTTGGGGTGTTAGGGTTAGGGTTAGGGTTAGGGTTAGGGTTAGGTTTGGGTTGGGTTAGGGTTAGGGTTAGGTTAGGGTTAGGGGTTAGGGTTAGGGTTAGGGGTTAGGTTAGGTTAGGGGTTAGGGTTAGGGTTAGGGTTAGGGTTAGGGTTAGGTTTTTGAATTTTTTATTTCTCAATAAAAGTCCTTACTTAAGGTTTGTTGTGCACTGGCACATCTAAATCTTCCCTCTCATTGTTCATCTACTATAGGCTAAAAGTGGACCATGTGGTTGGTAGTGGACTGTGTCTCTGTCTTTTTTCTGATAAAAAATTATACATACATATATATATATATATACACACATACATATACATATACATACACATACACATACACATATATATATATATATATATATATACATATACACATACACACACATATGCACACATACATATCCACATCCACATACATACCAAAAATGTTGGATTATTTAATGTTAAAATAGAGTTTAGACTGAGAAATGAAGGTTAGTTGTGGTGAAATGGTTAGGCTTGGGGTCAGGTATGGGTTCAAAGGTTAGGGTTAGGATTAGAGTCAAGCGCTTGCGGGTTCAAAGGTTAGGGTTAGGGGTTTGGGGGTTGGGGTTAGGGGTTTGGGGTTGGGGTTAGGGGTTGGGGGTTGGGGTTAGGGGTTAGGGTCCATGGTAGGGTTCAAATAGGATTAGGGTCAAGCATGGGGTTCAAAGGTTAGGGTTAGGGTTAGTGGTTGGGGTTGGGGTTAGGGGTTGGGGTTAAGGGTTAGGGTCCATGGTAGGATTCAAATAGGATTAGGGTCAAGCATGGGGTTCAAAGGGTTAGGGTTAGGGTTAGGGGTTGGGGTTAGGGGTTAGGGGGTTGGGGTTAGGGGGTTAGGGTTAGGGTCCTTGTTAAGGTTCAAAGGTTAGGGTTAGGGTTAGGGTTAGGGGTTGGGGTTAGGGGTTGGGGGTTGGGGTTAGGGGTTAGGGTTAGGGTTAGGGTTAGGGGGTTGGGGTTAGGGGTTGGGGGTTGGGGTTAGGGGTTAGGGGTTAGGGTCCATGGTAGGGTTCAAATTAGATTAGGGTCAAGCACGGGGTTCAAAGGTTAGGGTTAGGGGTTGGGGGGTTGGGGTTAGGGGGTTGGGGTGGGGGTTAGGGGGTTGGGGTTAGGGGGTTGGGGTAAGGGGTTAGGGGGTTGGGGTTAGGGGGTTGGGGGTAAGGGTTAGGGGGTTAGGGATTAGGGTCCATGGTAGGGTTCAAGGTTAAGGGTTAGGGGTTTGGGGGTTAGGGTTAGGGGGTTAGGGTCCTTGTTAAGGGTTAGGGTTAGGGTTAGGGGTTAGGGTTAGGGTTAGGGTTAGGGTTAGGGTTAGGGGTTAGGAGTGGGGTAGGGGTTAGGGTTAGGGGTTAGGGTTAGGGGTTAGGGTTAGGGTTAGGGTTAGGGTTAGGTTTTTTGTAAGAATACAATGATCCCCCCATCACAAATTCATTGCGTGGTTGAATAGGGGACCAAGGAAAGTGCACAGGCCGGCGCTTGTTAAGCGTAGCTATTGTTCCTGTAGCAGACCCCGGCTTGGCGTCTGCTGATTTAACAAATCCAATCGAGTCTAACCCGATTAGGTTTTATAGTTGGTGGATCACAAGCTATTCCCCAATGGGCTGTGGAGATGGTATTCAGTTGGAGGTGGTTCTTAGATGTCTAGGGTTAAGATGGTCGTACCGTTTGAGGTTTCACTGTTGACATTTGGCTGTAACCCTCCCCGGGGTTGGGCTTTCTTTTTTTTTATTCCCAGCTGGGTGTGGAAGTTATTCTGGTTTAAGTCATTCTTCCTGAGTAAGGTTTTTCCTGACCTGCTTAGAGCAGTAGTTCGGGCTAAACTTTTATGGATTAGGATCAGGTTATTTATTTGTTAATTTCTCTATTTTGTGTCGGTGTGTGTAAATACTGGGTAGAAGGTTGAGTCTCATTAACCTGTTGCTTAGCCCGTCGGATTGATTTCTGGTTTTGACTTTAATTCGTTTAGATGTTGTAGCTGTGCTTCCTGATGTCGTGAATCCTAGGGAGTATTTGGAGAAGTTGAGAAATGGGTCCAAGTTGTGGGTACTTAGGGTTAGGGTTTATGGTTAATTTTTAGAGTTCAGGTTGAATTTTTAGGGATCGGAGCTACAGTTTAGCGTACTGGTTATGATTAGGGTTTAGGTTAGGCTTTAGGGTTCAGAGCCAAGGTTATGGTTAGGGTTAGGGTTTAGGGTTAGGGTTTAGGGTCAGGGATTAGGGTTTAGGTTGAGTTTTCGGGGTCGGAGCTAAAGTTAAAGTGACGGTTATGGTTAGGATTTAGGTTAGGGTTTAGGTTAGGTTTTAGGGTTAGGGTTAGGGTTAGGGTCAGGGTCAGGGGTTAGGGGTTAGGGTTAGGTTTTTGTAAGAATACAATGATCCCCCCCATCACAAATTCATTGCGTGGTTGAATAGGGGACCAAGGGTTAGGGTTAGGGTTAGGGTTTAGGGTTAGGGTTTTAGGGTTAGGGTCAGGGTTTAGGTTGAGTTTTCGGGGTCGGAGTTAGAGTTAAAGTGACGGTTATGATTAGGGTTTAGGTTAGGTTTTAGGGTTCAGAGCTAGGGTTATGGTTAGGGTCTAGGTTAGGGTTAGGTTTTAGGGTTCAAGGCTAAGGTTATAAATTAAATTTTAAATTTTTTTTTTTTTTTTTTTTTTTTTTTTTTTTTTTTTTTTTTTATATACACTAAATTTTAGGACACATCATCAGTAGTGCTCCGCAGAATCATTGGGTGTTTCAGGCCTTTAATCACTAGACACCCTCAACTGCGGCGGCCAGCCGTGGGTTGATCACTCCCCGGCCTGTGTCCCATAGCCAATCATCCCATTCGCCTAAGGCATGGTTTAAGATGATATTTTATTTCAAATGGGCCTGCGTTTTTGAGTTAAATAACCATTCATTCATCCATTCATTCATTTATTTTGCTCTGATCTGATCATAGTATAATTTACTAATTGTTTTTTCAGTCCCTGTCAGTTTTGGTTACTTTATTAAACGGTAATTTATATTGGAAGCATGTTGGATCAGTCAATTTCGATTGTTTTAGACCTCCATATTGGTTGATGGATTATTATTTTTTTAATTTCTGTATTACTAAGATCAACTGATTGTATTCTAGAGCCATGTCGGTTTGGTTACTTAGATCGTTCTAGGCCTAAGTATTGATTATTGGATTATTATTTTAGTTTCTGTATTGGTGTAATCCACTGTTTGTATTTTAAAGCCCTGTCTGTTTTGCCTAATTAAGGAGAATTAAATTATATAAGGAGCATGTTCGTTCGGAACATTAAATTGTTTTAGATCTAAGTGTTGATTGACGGTTTATTGTTTTAATTACAGTCATAGAATTTTACCCTATTTTATTTATTTATTTATTTGTTTATATAAAACTGCTTTAGGCCTAAGTCTTTGTTTGATGGCTTATTGTTTTAATTACAGTCATTTAATTTCACCCTTTTGAGTAATGTTAGCTTGTTTTGTTTTGGCTACTAATGAAATGGTAATTTATATTGGAAGCATGTTGGATCCGTTGATTTCGATTGTTTTAAACCTACATATTGGTTGATGGTTTATTATTATTTATTTATTTATTTATTTATTTATTTATTTATTTATTTATTTATTTTCTGTATTAATAAGATCAACTGATTGTATTTTAGAGCCATGTCGGTTTGGTTAATTAGATTGTTTTAGGCCTGAGTATTGATTATTGGATTATTATTTTAGTTTCTGTATTGGTGTAACCTACTGATTGTATTTTAAAGCCCTGTCTGTTTTGCCTACGTAAGGAGAATTAATTTATATAAGGAGCATGTTTGTTCGGAACATTAAATTGTTTTAGATCTAAGTGTTTTTTGACGATTTATTGTTTTAATTACAGTCATAGAATTGTACCTTATTTTATTTATTTATTTATTTATTTGTTTATATAACAACTGCTTTAGGCGTAAGTTTTGTTTGATGGCTTATTGTTTTAATTACAGTCATTTAATTTCACCCTTTTGAGTAATGTTAGTTTGCCCAATTTGCCTAATAAAGTTTAGTTATTCTAAAGCCTGGTGGAGCGTCGGTGTTTCGGACGTCGGGTAACGATACGCTACTTTGCTCAGCCCGGAGTGACTCTTGTTAACACCGCAAGGTTTCCCGAGTCACCCGAACTGAGCCTATAGCTAAGTCTAACGCAGCGTCCTATCTAACTAAACCAGGGGTCCAGAGGTAGGTCCCGTGCAATACGTCACCTCCGGATGGCCCTGGGTGGGTTACAACTCAGCGGATGGCTTGACCCTACCGTTCCTCCTCACAAGGATTCGGAACCTTTCGGGAAACCATCAGGCTTCTACTGAGTTGGGCCCCCTGGGGTTGAGCGTGTGCCAGCGGATTCCTTCCCTACCTTACTCCAAAGAGTAGTCTCGGGAAGTGATCAGGCTTCTACTGACGTAGCCGCCCCCCGACTTGGATGTAGGAGTGGTCCCCACCCACTAGGCTCTTTCTAAGATCGATTTCCCTATTATGGTAAAAAAAACTTTTGACTTATGTATTTGTAGTTGACTGAAAGGTTGGGATTCTATGCACGGGTACCAAAAAACCGCGTGCGTTTAGCTCCGACGGTTGTTAAGATGTTTTTGCGCGTAAGTCTGGTTTAAGTTAGGACCATGATCCTTTTCTGTGCATAAATTTCCTTCTCAGCGAATCCGCATCACCCGGTATTTTATTTGGCCAAGCTTAAGATGTAACCGTGTATTTTACCCCCCATTCTACGTATTAGTATATTATAATCTGTGTTTCACTTGTTTACCGTAATATTATTATTGTTATTATTATTACTTCTCCATTTATTATGACCTTCGGCGTGAACTCTGTGTTAAAAATGCACCTTCACTTCCTGTATCCCAGCGCGTGTGAAAAACGCTCCAGATCGCGCAAAATAGCTGCCCTAAAATTAGATTTTCGCAGCGATTGTGTTTCCATAACCTGTCTTAATCTAACCAGGGTGTTGATTTTGCTTCGAAACGGATAAATATTATTTTTAATATTTTCCATTATTTTTAAAATTCTCCGTTGTATGACAGACCCGATCACAGCTAAAGTGATCTGTGGAGCCATCATACGTGCACCTGATTAAGTACGCATCAGATCCATTGATAAATTTTCACGAGTGAAGTTTGGGTGAGGTAAAAAGCTCCGGCCGTCGTTTAAGAATGCACCCTCACTTCCGGTATCCCAGCCCTGAAAACGCTCTAGATCGCGCAAAATAACTACCTTAGAATTAGATTTTCGCAGCGATTGTGTTTCTATAACGTGTCTTAATCTAATCAGGGTGTTGGTTTTGCTTGAAACCCGATAATTATTATTTTTAATATTTTCCATGATTTTTTAATATTCTCCCGCTGTGGGCAGCCCCGATCAACGCGCTAAAGTGATCTGTGGGGGTAATCCTCCGGCACCGAATAAATACGCATCGGATCCATTGATAAACTTTCACGAGTGAAGTTTTGAGGCTTAAAATAGCTCTCGGCGCGCTTCATGTTTAAGAATGCACCCTCACTTCCGGTATCCCAGCTGTGAAAAACGCTCCAGATCGCGCAAAATAGCTACCTTAAAATTATATTTTCGCAGCGATTGTGTTTCTATAACGTGTCTTAATCCAATCAGGGTGTTGGTTTTGCTTCGAAACGGATAATTATTATTTTTAATATTTTCCATGATTTTTTAATATTCTCCGCTGTATGGCAGCCCCGATCACGGCTAAAGTGATCTGTGGGAGTAATCCTACGTGCACCCGACTAAATACGCCTCGGGTCCATTGATAAACTTTCACGAGTGAAGTTTTGAGGCTTAAAATAGCTCTCGGCGCGCTTCGTGTTTAAGAATGCACCCTCACTTCCGGTATCCCAGCCGTGAAAAACGCTCCAGATCGCGCAAAATAGCTACCTTAAAATTATTTTTGCAGCGATTGTGTGTTTGTAACGTTGTCTTAATCTAACCAGGGTGTTGGTTTTGCTTTGAGACGGCTCCTCATTATTTTTAATATTCTCCGCTGTATGACAGGTGCGATCACAGGTGCGATCACAGCTGCAGCGATCTGTTTTTTACCTTAAAATTAGATTTCCGCAGCGATTATGCTTCTATAACGTGTCCTAATCTAACCCGGGTGTTGGTTTTGCTTCTAAATGGATAATTATTATTTTTAATATTTTCCATTATTTTTAATATTCTCCGCTGTATGACAGGCGCGATCACAGCTGAAACGATCTGTGGGAGCAATCATAAGTGCACCTGAGTAAGTACGCATCGGATCCATCGATAAAAACTTGCGTGAATAACGTTTGAGGGTTTACATAGCTGTCAGCGCGAGCTCCATGTCTAAAATTATCATTCACTTCCGGTATCTTAGGTCGTGGAAGACGCTCCAGATCACGTAAAATAACTCTCTTAAAATTAGCTCTTCCAGCGGGATTATATTTCCGTTCTTTATCTTAATCCACCCAGGGTTTTGTGTTCGCTTCGACTTGGATAATTTTGGAATATTTCTCAGCAGTACGGTTTGGTGTGATGATCTATGACTGGAGGATTAGGACGTGTCCCTACTGAGGTATTTATTAATTCCCTTCATAAAAAATTATATGAGGAGTTATTTGAGAGACTAGAATGTTTATTTATCTATTTAATTTGTTTGCTTATTTATTTATACCTTTTTAATTAATTAATCTATTTGTGTATTTATTTTGGTAGTTTTGTGGTTTGTGACAGGTTTTGGATTAGTCACAGTAGTTAGGTTATGAATAGATTAGGGTTAGGTTTACATTATGCTACTTTATTTATTTATTTATTTATTCATTCATTTATTCATTCATGTTTAAGTGAACTAATAGATAAACCTGGAAATGCACAACTAAAAAATCATTCATTTCGTTTATGGTGTGGGATTAAGTTATAATTAGGGTTAGATTGCAATATGGCCATGTTTAATTATGGTACGGTTAAAGTCAAGTTATAATTTATTTTGAAAACAAAGTTTTGGGATTTTCGGTTTTAGACATCCCTACCGAGTGGGGGTTTGTTGATCTTTATTTGGCTATAATTTCACCCTAAATCGGGCTTTCTTCTTTTCTTCGTTCTTCTTTCCGGCAGGTTTTATCCTGCATGTCGGAATGATAGGTAGAGCAGAGTAAAGAGTGGGCTACCTGTCTGGGCAGTACACTCACCACGCCTGTCTGGGCTTGTCTCTGCCCACCTATTCCATGGTCTCTCCATCCCCCGATTAGAGGAGTGAGAGACTGGACAGGTGTGATCCATGCAGACGATCGTCGTGTATATTCATGTTTTAGACCTGCAGTTTAAGAGATGGTATCTTGTTTACCTGGGGTTAAGGTATTATTTCTGATCAGGGATTTGCTGATGGTTTTGGTTATAATCCTATGTCAATTTGGGCCTTCTTCTTATCTTCGTAGTGGAGTGTAGGAATCTTTTTAGGTTTTGGATTTTCCCACCGAGTGAGGCTTTTCTGACGTTTTTTTGCTATAATTTTATCCCTAGTTGGGCTTTCTTCCTTTCTTCATAGTTGAATATGGGAGTCTTTTTAGATTTTGGGTATTCCTTCCTGTGTGGGGCTTTGCTGGAGATATTTTGGTTATAATTTAGAGTGATTTTTATATATCTCCATTTAGGCTTTTTTTCCTTTTTGCAGTTAAGTGTAGAGCCTAACTAGGTTTTGATTTTGTTCCTGCATGAGGTTTTGTTAATGGTATTCGATTGTAATCTAACCCCAAATTGGGCTTTTTCTTTCTTCTTTTCGTAGTTGAGTGTACGAGTTCTTTTTAGGTTTTTAGACATCCCTACCGAGTGGGGCTTTGTTGATCTTTATTTGGCTATAATTTCACCCTAAGTCGGGCTTTCTTCTTTTCTTCGTTCTCCTTTCCGGCAGGTTTTATCCTGCATGTCGGAATGATAGGTAGAGCAGAGTAAAGAGTGGGCTACCTGTCTGGGCAGTACACTCACCATGCCTGTCTGGGCTTGTCTCTGCCCACCTATTCCATGGTCTCTCTATCCCCCGATTAGAGGAGTGAGAGACTGGACAGGTGTGATCCATGCAGACGATCGTCGTGTATATTTATGTTTTATCCCTGCAGTTTGAGAGATGGTATTTTGTTTACCTGGGGTTAAGGTATTATTTCTGATCAGGGATTTGCTGATGGTTTTGGTTATAATCCTATGTCAATTTGGGCCTTCTTCTTATCTTCGTAGTGGAGTGTAGGAATCTTTTTTAGGTTTTGGATTTTCCCACCGAGTGAGGCTTTTCTGACGTCGCTTTTCGTTTTATAATTTTATCCCTAGTTGGGCTTTCTTCCTTTCTTCATAGTTGAATATGGGAGTCTTTTTAGATTTTGGGTATTCTTTCCTGTGTGGGGGGCTTTGCGGAGATATTTTGGTTATAATTTAGAGTGATTTTATATCTCTCCATTTAGGCTTTTTTCTTTTTATTTGCCGTTAAGTGTGGAGCCTAACTAGGTTTTGATTTTGTTCCTGCATGAGGTTTTGTTAATGGTATTCGGTTATAATCTAACCCCAAATTGGGCTTTCTTCTTTCTTCGTAGTTGAGTATACGAGCTCTTTTTAGGTTTTAGACATCACTACCGATTGGGGCTTTGTTGATATTTATTTGGCTATAATTTCACCCTAAGTTGGGCTTTCCTTTCTTCATTCTTCTTCTTCCGGACGGTTTCATCCTGCATTTCGGAACGACTGGTTAAGCAGAATAAAGAATGGGCTACCTGTCTGGGCAGTACATTCACCATGCCTGTCTGGGCTTGTTTCCGCTCACCAATCCAAGAATCTCTCCACCCCCAATCCAAAAGGGTAGGAGAGACCCATAGTCTCCCACCCCCAATCCAAAAGGATGGGAGACTGGACAGGTGTGATCGATGGACATGATTGTTGTAAAGCTCATGGTCCACCAACAACTAAGACTACTTTGACTCAGATAGCATGCTTGGTCCGAAGGCTCGGGCTGGGTTAGGTTTTTGTAAGAATACAATGATCCCCCCATCACAAATTCATTGCGTGGTTGAATAGGGGACCAAGGAAGTGCACAGGCCGCGCTTGTTAAGCCGGTAGCTATTAGCCCTGTAGCAGACCCCGGCTTGGCGTCTGCTGATTTAACAAATCCAATCGAGTCTAACCCGATTAGGTTTTATAGTTGGTCGGATCACAAGCTATTCCCCAATGGGCTGTGGAGATGGTATTCAGTTGGAGGTGGTTCTTAGATGTCTAGGGTTAAGATGGTCGTACTGCTTGTTGAGGTTTCACTGTTGACATTTGGCTGTAACCCTCCCGAGTTGGGCTTTCTTTTTTTATTCCCAGCTGGGTGTGGAAGTTATTCTGGTTTAAGTCATTCTTCCTGAGTAAGGTTTTTCCTGACCTGCTTAGAGCAGTAGTTCGGGCTAAACTTTTATGGATTAGGATCAGGTTATTTATTTGTTAATTTCTCTATTTTGTGTCGGTGTGTGTAAATACTGGGTAGAAGGTTGAGTCTCATTAACCTGTTGCTTAGCCCGTCGGATTGATTTCTGGTTTTGACTTTAATTCGTTTAGATGTTGTAGCTGTGCTTCCTGATGTCGTGAATCCTAGGGAGTATTTGGAGAAGTTGAGAAATGGGTCCAAGTTGTGGGTACTTAGGGTTAGGGTTTATGGTTAATTTTTAGAGTTCAGGTTGAATTTTTAGGGATCGGAGCTACAGTTTAGCGTACTGGTTATGATTAGGGTTTAGGTTAGGCTTTAGGGTTCAGAGCCAAGGTTATGGTTAGGGTTAGGGTTTAGGGTTAGGGTTTAGGGTCAGGGATTAGGGTTTAGGTTGAGTTTTCGGGGTCGGAGCTAAAGTTAAAGTGACGGTTATGGTTAGGATTTAGGTTAGGGTTTAGGTTAGGTTTTAGGGTTAGGGTTAGGGTTAGGGTCAGGGTCAGGGGTTAGGGGTTAGGGTTAGGTTTTTGTAAGAATACAATGATCCCCCATCACAAATTCATTGCGTGGTTGAATAGGGGACCAAGGGTTAGGGGTTAGGGTTAGGGTTTAGGGTTAGGTTTTAGGGTTAGGGTCAGGGTTTAGGTTGAGTTTTCGGGTCGGAGTTAGAGTTAAAGTGACGGTTATGATTAGGGTTTAGGTTAGGTTTTAGGTTCAGAGCTAGGGTTATGGTTAGGGTCTAGGTTAGGGTTAGGTTTTAGGGTTCAAGGCTAAGGTTATAAATTAAATTTTAAATTTTTTTTTTTTTTTTTTTTTTTTTTTTATATACACTAAATTTTAGGACACATCATCAGTAGTGCTCCGTAGAATCATTGGGTGTTTCAGGCCTTTAATCACTAGACACCCTCAACTGCGGCGGCCAGTCGGGTTGATCACCCCCCGCCTGTGTCCCAGCCAATCATCCCATTCGCCTAAGGCATGGTTTAAGATGATATTTTATTTCAAATGGGCCTGCGTTTTTGAGTTAAATAACCATTCATTCATCCATTCATTCATTTATTTTGCTCTGATCTGATCATAGTATAATTTACTAATTGTTTTTTCAGTCCCTGTCAGTTTTGGTTACTTTATTAAACGGTAATTTATATTGGAAGCATGTTGGATCAGTCAATTTCGATTGTTTTAGACCTCCATATTGGTTGATGGATTATTATTTTTTAATTTCTGTATTACTAAGATCAACTGATTGTATTCTAGAGCCATGTCGGTTTGGTTACTTAGATCGTTTCAGGCCTAAGTATTATTGGATTATTATTTTAGTTTCTGTATTGGTGTAATCCACTGTTTGTATTTTAAAGCCCTGTCTGTTTTGCCTAATTAAGGAGAATTAAATTATATAAGGAGCATGTTCGTTCGAACATTAAATTGTTTTAGATCTAAGTGTTGATTGACGGTTTATTGTTTTAATTACAGTCATAGAATTTTACCCTATTTTATTTATTTATTTATTTGTTTATATAAAACTGCTTTAGGCCTAAGTCTTTGTTTGATGGCTTATTGTTTTAATTACAGTCATTTAATTTCACCCTTTTGAGTAATGTTAGCTTGTTTTGTTTTGGCTACTAATGAAATGGTAATTTATATTGGAAGCATGTTGGATCCGTTGATTTCGATTGTTTTAAACCTACATATTGGTTGATGGTTTATTATTATTTATTTATTTATTTATTTATTTATTTATTTATTTATTTATTTATTTTCTGTATTAATAAGATCAACTGATTGTATTTTAGAGCCATGTCGGTTTGGTTAATTAGATTGTTTTAGGCCTGAGTATTGATTATTGGATTATTATTTTAGTTTCTGTATTGGTGTAACCTACTGATTGTATTTTAAAGCCCTGTCTGTTTTGCCTACGTAAGGAGAATTAATTTATATAAGGAGCATGTTTGTTCGGAACATTAAATTGTTTTAGATCTAAGTGTTTTTTGACGATTTATTGTTTTAATTACAGTCATAGAATTGTACCTTATTTTATTTATTTATTTATTTATTTGTTTATATAACAACTGCTTTAGGCGTAAGTTTTGTTTGATGGCTTATTGTTTTAATTACAGTCATTTAATTTCACCCTTTTGAGTAATGTTAGTTTGCCCAATTTGCCTAATAAAGTTTAGTTATTCTAAAGCCTGGGGGGAGCGTCGGTGTTTCGGACGTCGGGTAACGATATTATTCCTTGCTCAGCCCGGAGTGACTCTTGTTAACACCGCGAAGGTTTCCAGTCACCCGAACTGGAGCCTATAGCTAAGTCTAACGCAAGGCCGCCATTCAACCAAACCAGGGGTCCAGAGGTAGGTCCGCACGTCACCTCCCGGATGGCCCTGGGTGGGTTACAACTCAGCGGATGGCTTGACCCTACTTCCTCCCTCACAAGGATTCGAACCTTTCGGGAAACCATCAGGCTTCTACTGAGTTGGGCCCCCTGGGGTTGAGCGTGCTGCCAGCGGATTCCTTCCCTACCTTACTCCAAAGAGTAGTCTCGGAAGTGATCAGGCTTCTACTGACGAGCCACCCCGACTTGGATGTAGGAGTGGTCCCCACCCACTAGGCTCTTTCTAAGATCGATTTCCTATTATGGTAAAAAAAACTTTTGACTTATGTATTTGTAGTTGACTGAAAGGTTGGGATTCTATGCACCGGTACCAAAACCGCGTGCGTTTAGCTCCCGACGGTTGTTAAGATGTTTTGCGTTAAGTCTGGTTTAAGTTAGGACCATGATCCTTTCTGTCTTCGCATAAATTTCCTTCTCAGCGAATCCGCATCACCGGGTATTTTATTTGGCCAAGCTAAGATGTAACCGGTATTTTAACCCCATTCTACGTATTAGTATATTATAATCTGTGTTTCACTTACTCGATTATTATTATTGTTATTATTATTATTACTCCCATTTATTATGACCTTCGGCGAACTCTGTGTTAAAAATGCACCTTCACTTCCTGTATCCCAGCCGTGGAAAACGCTCCCAGATCGCGCAAAAATAGCTGCCCTAAAATTAGATTTTCGCAGCGATTGTGTTTCCATAACCTGTCTTAATCTAACCAGGGTGTTGATTTTGCTCGAAACGGATAAATATTATTTTTAATATTTTCCATTATTTTTTAATATTCTCCGTTGTATGACAGACCCGATCACAGCTAAAGTGATCTGTGGGAGCCATCATACGTGCACCTGATTAAGTACGCATCAGATCCATTGATAAATTTTCACGCTAAAGTTTTGAGGTATAAAAGCCCTCGCGCGGTCGTGTTTAAGAATGCACCCTCACTCCGGTATCCCAGCCCTAGAAAACGCTCTAGATCGCGCAAAATAACTACCTTAGAATTAGATTTTGCAGCGATTGTGTTTCTATAACGTGTCTTAATCTAATCAGGGTGTTGGTTTTGCTTCGAAACCGATAATTATTATTTTTTAATATTTTCCATGATTTTTTAATATTCTCCGCTGTATGGCAGCCCGATCACGGCTAAAGTGATCTGTGGGGGTAATCCGCTGCACCGAATAAATACGCATCGGATCCATTGATAAACTTTCGCAGTGAAGTTTTGAGGTTAAAATAGCTCTCGGCCGCTTCATGTTTAAGAATGCACCCCTCACTTCCGGTATCCCAGCTGTGAAAAACGCTCCAGATCGCGCAAAATAGCTACCTTAAAATTATATTTTCGCAGCGATTGTGTTTCTATAACGTGTCTTAATCCAATCAGGGTGTTGGTTTTGCTTCGAAACGGATAATTATTATTTTTAATATTTTCCATGATTTTTTAATATTCTCCGCCTGGTATGGCCCCCGATCACGGCTAAAGTGATCTGTGGGAGTAATCCTACGTGCACCCCGACTAAATACGCCGCGGGTCCATTGATAAACTTTCACCAGTGAAGTTTTGAGGCTTAAAATAGCTCGGGCGGCGCTGTTTAAGAATGCACCTCACTTCCGTATCCCAGCCGTGAAAAACGCCCAGATCGCGCAAAATAGCTACCTTAAAATTTATTTTCGGAGCGATTGTGTTTCTGTAACGTGTCTTAATCTAACCAGGGTGTTGGTTTTGCTTTGAGACGGCTCCTCATTATTTTTAATATTCTCCGCTGTAATGACAGGTGCGATCACAGGTGCGATCACAGCTGCAGCGCATCTGTTTTTTACCTTAAAATTAGATTTCCACGCAGCGATTATGCTTCATATAACGGTCCTAACTAACCCGG
>JAAGNN010000091.1:0-20000 GCA_012411365.1 Ameiurus melas
CCCAGACAGAGCCAAATCAAGCAGTTAAACCACAGACGAATATATAAACATGTAAAAACACCGGACAGACGCGCAGCAGCTCTGAGAACGGTAAATGAAGAGCGCTATCTCTCGAAACAGAGAATATAGACGCTTGCAGGACACCTGAGGTGATGACGACCCTAAACTAAAAAAAGTCCTGACCATGTACAGACTTACGGTGGAGCACAACCATGGCGCCATGGGAGACACACACACACACACACACACACACACACACACACACACACACACACACAGACCTGGCTACCAAGCAAAGACTAACTGCACACTAAGTGTAGGGGAAACAGAACTTTTAAATTTTTTCACCAACACGACCTAATTATACACAATTTAAGAGAAACATTATTTCACAATCCATGAAAAAAGTCTTCTAATCTGATGCAACAAACTCCACACCTGCTAGGAGCTTAGCCTCAACCAGCTCAACCAAGTCTGGTCACTGGACCCACGAGATAGCACAATAACACCAGCACTCGACAAATGCTCAGACAAATCATACGTGTATTGTCGTCTTCTTCTTTTACTCACGATTATTCCATCAAACCTTTTTTTTTTAATTGTGTGTGAATGTGTGTACACGTATGTGTGTGTAATTAATATTTCCAATGCTTTGGCAATATGAGAGTCTTTTACCATACCAATAAAGTGACCCAATTCTTGAATGTAGAGAGAGAGAAAAAGTGAGAGAGAGAAAGGGAGAGAGAGAGAGAGAGAGAGAGAGAGAAAGAAAAAGTGAGAGAGAGAAGGGAGAGAGAGAGAAAGAGAGGAGAGAGAGAAAGAAAAAGAGAGAGAAGGGAGAGAGAGAGGAAAAAGAGGAGAGAGAGGAAGAGAGAGAGAGAAAAGAGAGAGAGCGAGAGAGAGAGAGAGAGAGAGAAGGGAGAGAGAAAAAAGAGAGAAAAAGCGAGAGAGAAAGAGAGAGGGAGAGAGAAAAAAAGAGAGAGAGAGAAAAAGAGAGAGGGAAAGAGGAAAAGAGAAAGGGAGAGGAGAAAAAATGAGAGAGAGAAAAAGAGAGAGAGAGGAAAGAGAGAGAGAGAGAAAAGCGAGAGAGAGAGAGAGAGAGAAAAAAAAGAGGGAGAGGGAGAGAAAAAGAGATGAAAGAGGAGAGAGAAAAAAAGAGAGAGAGAGAGAGAAGAAAGAGAGAAAGGAAGAGAGAGAGAGAGAGGAGAGAGAGAGAGAGAGTTGGCTGCGAGTGCAGACTTTTGTTTTGATGACGCTGTCTGGTTTTAAAAATAAAAATGGGGTCCTTAGCGTAGCATCAATAGAACTTTCCAGCTCAGATTCACTGTTCCCTCATTTGCATGACTGCAGAGCATTCTAAAGTTCTGATAACGTTTTAGAATCCATCGGCGATCTCTTAGATCTACAGCGACCCTTAATTCCCTTCACGTTATTAAATGAGTATTTAGCAAACGTCGACGTGTAAGCGCATACAGCGGAGCCAAACCCGGACGCCTGCACAATTTTTGTGGATTTACAAAGATAAAAAAAAAAAAACCATCTAGCGACAGAGGAAGCTGAAAATGACAAAGGTGGCCACTAAGCGATGAAAGAGACCGTTGTGAGGTACGAGCGTGGGAAATGTTCAGTAATGCAGCTCAGCCATTGCTGCTACACACCATACATACAGTAACTTTCACTCCTTTTAAGGCGCGCGTTAGGTCGCGTTGCTCACTTATTTACTTATTTACCGTTATTTACTTTATAGGAAGTGAGCGACTAAACGTCTTTGTTGCTTGTAATTTATGGATTTATTTTGGTGATTTCTTTCAAATCCTTAATAGGAAGCAACGAATTTCACAAAAAGAAACTGGTTCCACGGCGTTTGCATTGGACAGTCTCATATATATGTAAATTGGCGTAACTTCAGGGGAGTTCTTGTAGAATCGCGGCGAATATTTTGAAGTATCCCCACATATTTTTTGTGTCGTGCATGAATGATAATACGAATACATTTGTCCGTGTCCAGCTTCAGATAATAGAAGCCCAATATGTCTATATTTTGAAGATTTTAAATCCCTACGGTACGAAATCTAAGAGGAGGGGGGGGCTAATTAAATGATTAAAAAAATAAAAAAAATTCTTGTTTGAAGTTCTCTACACGACATCAGGGCGCTGGTTACGGTACCAGAGAGAGAGGATTATTGCTTTATTGGCCAGCCATAGCTTCCAGTTGTTTTTTCAATTTAAAGGTGCAGTTAGTGTTTTGGTGAGCGTTAGCTGAGCGAACAAATCCGAACAAATATAGCACCTTACGTTGAGCACTAGTGTAGGACTGGAATTCACTGGAAGTCCTTGTCTTTTGCTAGCCTTTTAAGCTAGGTGTGTGTGTGTGTGTGTGTGTGTGTTATGGTGTGGTCCTGAGCTGAATGATGGCGCTAGCTTTATTTTTGAAAATAGCGCCATCTACCTACGAGCAAAAACACTACCTGCCCTTTTGAAATATCCATCCATGCATCTTCTATACCGCTTATTGTTTTCAGGGTCACGGAGAACCTGGAGTCTATCCCAGGGGAGCCGGCGGGCACAAGGGCGAGGTACACCCTGGACAGAGTGCCAATCCATCGCAGGGAGAACACACTCCCTACCAACACACACACACCCATTCATACACTACCGGACACTTTAGAACACACCAATCAGCCTACCATGCATGTGTTTTGGACTGGGAGGAAGCCGGAGTACGAGGAAACCCCGCAGCGGGGCCGCAGAACAGCACACAGGGGCTTTACCACGGTGGGGGTGAACCCCGACCCTGAGCGTACTAAACACTAAGCCACCCGTGCTCCCCCCCTTTGAAATATTTATGTCTAATAATGCAGACTCTCAGCATTATTCTACCCTTGTGCTCATGAGGTGTCTTCCTGTCACTCACGCTCTCCCTCACATATAAACACACTCACACTCACATTCTGTTATCAAGCCTGTTCTTTCTCTTATAAAACATCTCAATGGTAGAGATGTGTGTGTGTGTGTATATGTGTGTGTGTGTAGTTGGATTATCCCAGTGTGATCTTTGTACGAAAACGCCGTTAGGTACACAAAGAGGTAGATCTGTTTGGTGAATGGACTGCCTTGTTGGTGTTTGTGAATGGATGGGAGGGACTCTTTGTGTGTGTAAGTGTGGTGTGAGGGTGTGCATGGGGAATTTAGTTTTGTCAGATCGTGCGTGTGTGTGTGTGTGTGTGTGTGCAGGGTGAGGGTTTTAAACGTTAAAGGAACAGGTAAAGGGACAAATAACGTCTACAAAAATTTCATTCCAGTCTTCTGCTGGTCAAAATCTGAGGCGGGGCTTAGGAAGAACGTTAACCGAATGGGCCGGAACTATTGTAGCCGCGACGTCTCACGGCTACTACAAACTAAAAAGCAAACTTCAGACTCCCGACAGTCTATTTCATTTCTCCCCGGATATGGAAAGTGCAGGTGCATACCTCCTCCTTTATAAACACGCTATAGCAAAATATTATTTGACTGCAGGAATGTTTACCTTTAGTGTCTGACAGGATCAGGACCAGGGTGCTGCTGAAGGATAAGTGCGGAGAGAAGAAGGAAGGAAGTGGAGATAAAGGGGCTGGGAGGGGTGGAGGAAAGGAGAGAAGGAGGGAAGCTGGTGCTCGATTTGCATAAAGATTACAGGGCACAGTGCCCACTAGGAGAAGGGTTGGCACTCGGCCTACAGACTTGCTGGGAGGAAGAAAGATAATGAAAGAAAGAGAGGGGCGAGAGAGGGCGGGGAACTTGGTATGTATGAGAGCGGCTAAAGAAAGAGAGAGAGAGAGAGGCTGCGGGGAGGAAAGAACACAGAAAAGCAAGAGAGGAGAAAGTGGCAAATGTGCTCCCGGTGGGGCATGTTTTGTTGTTTAAGCAAACGCAGCATTATGTACTTCCTTAACACCAAGTCGAATCCCGGCCATCTGATACTTCTCGTACGCATCGCTCCGTTAGCTTTCCTGCCCACTTCATTTCATTGCCTGGAGCATTGAGTTGATCAATCAATCTACCATTGATGACTTCACTTCATTAGGCAGCTTGTGCACGATGTGGTGGCCCGGCTTCACTCATTACAAAGCCCACTGTGGGTGCCAGGGCGCCTACTGAACCTGCAGTAGACGGCTTTCGGGACCCGAGGCCCTCACTCTGTGTCTCCCAGAAACAGTTCAAAATTCAGTTCACTTAGCTGGACAATAGGAATGTAAATATAATAACCATGAGTAGCAGCCAGCATACTAGATGTACAAAACAACGTCAGAATGATGAAGAATCTTAGAAGAGGCGTTCTCACGGTTTCCTGGCGGTAGAGAGGATATCAAAAAGTTTGCAGCCAGGCACTACTTATGTATGAAATAAGATTCCAAGGACCTTAACCCGAGAATCTATTTTTACAAAAGGTCCAACTATTCAAATATTAGACTCATATTAGTTAAGCGTTGGTATAACAATGTTTTGGCTATTTATTCAATCCATAGAGCTTTTTATTCATCAACTTTCACCATTAGGTCAAATTGACCTTATTTATATACTTGTTTTTGAGTTGTTAAAAGCTACTTAGCCAATTAAACCGGCTAATAGCTGTAAAAAGAAAGGCAAGCACAAAAAATAAATATAGTAGCTTTTGATAATGTTGAGTTTCAAACGAGCGTAATAAAAATACAAAAGCGTGAACACGTCAAAGGAGACCTCATAATGCTTCACGGACCCATTTGAGAACCCTAAAGAGCCTGATTGTAGATGGTATGTATGTATGCGAAAGAGCGAATATCATCATCCACTAGCCTATAAATTTTAGCATTGTGTAAAAGTGCTGGGAAATGATTCTTTAGCTCTTGCTAATTGATACGGACGAAATTAAATACGGATTGGTTTTCCGGAAAACCAATAAATAAATAAATAAATGATACCTCAGTTTCATCCCGTTGAAGGCTTCGTTTCTGCCATTTTTTTAATTCTTTAGACACTGATAGCCTGTATAAAAAACCTTGGACAGTTAGCTTGTGTTAGCTAACCAAAACTCAAAAAGATGTAGTGTGTCCCAAATAGGCATACTATACACTATATACCCATACTATGCACTATATATTCTGCCGTCGAGGTGTATGAATTTTTAAGAAGAAGTGAGGTATACGTATTCAAATGGCGCACTTTCATTGTACTAACGAGGAAATTATGCTTTGAATTGAGAGAAAACGCACGAAATACCATGGGCGCTAGCATTAGCGAACTAGCCAAACAGATAACAAAAAGGGTGGTACATGTTTCCGTTCATTCTAATGTTTCCGTTTATGCCAACAAGCCCCTCAGTCACCGTCAAGGCGCGGCGTAATCGTCTCGACAGGCAAATTTGCTGGCAACTCGTCGACATAGTAAATCACGGTTATGGCTGCGGTCAAAATAAACAGCCATTTCTTTTCTTTTTTTTTTTACGTTCAGCATCTCGACCGATATAAGCGCCTTTCCCATCCGCTCCAGAAAGCTGTGAACGTTGGCGCATCAAGTGTCCATCATTCCACACCGCCGTTTTTCCCCCCGTTCAACGAGTGCATCGTCGGGAACTCAAAGTAGCGCCTACACTTTGTTTTGTTTTTGTTTTTGGGGGGTCTGAATCACACTATTTATACTACAAAATAGCGTGAATGCTACACAACTTGTAGCGTGCGATTTGGGACGCAGTGCCAGACTATGGTATGAGTTATTTAGCCTATAGCCTGAAAGACGGTATATACTGTTTCGCATTTTTCCGTGCATAGTGTCCTTATTTTCACCTTTGGAGTGTCCTATTGTTCGTGGACCCACATTTACCTCAGCCTGTGTGTGTTAGGATGTAGCTAATGCAATGTGATGACCTCTCCGTGCACACACACACACACACTTTATGTTTACAGCATGGTGTTCCAGTATACACCCCCAGTTTAATTTGCCCAGTGTGTGTGTGTGTGTGTGTGTGTGTGTGTGTGTGCGGGGGAGAGAGAGAGAGAGAGAGACGCTAGCTCAACAGCTAAACATGGCGCCTGAAGCAGTGAAGCGCTTTACAAGTGTATCAAAATAACAAATGGCGGAGACGTTGCTCATAAAATGTAAGTCACTGGGGAAAAAATAAACAAAATTAAATTAAAAAGAAGTTACACGGACAGCCAAGCTCTACAAGCTACACATCTGTACATCTTAACATAATTAAATATAGCCTAAAATATTCATTACAGAATAAACACAAAGTCCAGCATTAAGACTAATTAACCTCTAAGTGTTGTGTAAATATGATTAGGCTAATCAGGCTAATATGAGGTACAGTAAGCTAGCGAAATGTAACGCAGTCTGTCATACCCTCTTTTCTCTTTTAATATATCTATCTATCTATTATCTATCTATCTATCTATCTATCTATCTATCTATCTATCTATCTATCTATCTATATCTATCTATCTATCTATCTATCATATCTATCTATCTATCTATCTATCTCTAACCTATCTATCTATCTGTCTGTCTGATGTATAATTAGCTAATAAAACCAAAGCGTAGGAAAGTGCGTGTGTCAGGTTTGAACAATTAGTTTTGTTTGGGGACATTTCAACTCTTTTTAAATGTATTTTTCAGTACAAAATAAAACAAAAAACCTAAATGTTTTACTAGACAGGTACAGGAAAAAAATATGTTTTTATTTAAACAAAAACAACAACAACAAATTATATATATATATGTTAATTAAAAAATAAATAAATAAATAAATAAATAAATAAATCCCGCGCATTTATGTCATTATGTGTTGTTATTTTTTTTCAGCTTAAAGGGGACAAACATGAACTAATGCGTGTCTTCTTACACTCTAATATATCTGTAGAATTAAAAGCAAACTGTGGTGTGTGTGTGTGTGTGTGTGTGAGGTACTGTTATTTCTTTCTTTCTTTCTCGAGCTTTTGTATTTGTTACCTTTTTTATTTGTAAGCCTACGTTTTTGTTCATTTAATAAAAAAAATAATAATAAAAAAACAAAAAACAACAACAACAATCTTCTTTAATGAGGTCAAAGAGAATAAAACCCCAAACTACTGAGCGTTTTCTGATTTCCTCTGCTGGGTAAAATCTGAAAGATGGGGTCACTTCAGACTGCGGATTATTGCCAAAGACGGCCTTATTTATTTATTTATTTATTTATTTATTTATTCATTCATTCATTTATTTTAAAAAACCAATTCTTTTCAACAACCCCATGAAAAGCCGGTGAATGTGTTTGTACATGATGGGAAATCCCGAAGCCTCGCAACAACACAGCCCTGTTAGGCATATTGTATTATATTATATTTATATTATATTATATTATATTATATTATATTATATTATATTATATTATATTATATTATATTATATTATATTATATTATATTATATTAGTGTATTCTAGTGTTTGTTTTTAATGTGGAGTTGGACTCTCCTGCAGTTATTCCTGGCCTGTTAGAACTGTACATTTAATCCGCGTGGGTTTTTTCATCATTTCTACTGTAAACATGTTTCCAGTTCCGTGTTCGGTTCTGTGTTACGCGCGTGGCGTGTGGATGCGGTCTGATCTCGCGGGAGAGACAGTAGGAAGAGAATAAATAGCCATGTAGCGCGAACGGAAGGTGTTTGTGTGGCGTTGCGTTTTGTGCTTGTGGATGTTTACGGGGAAATCACGTGTTTATTGTTTATAAATATAACGTGAAGTGGCAACCGAACGGAGTCCCAGCGCTGTGCGCGAGTTGGATGAGCGCGTGCTCGGGAAACGGGGGGTGGCGCGCCTTGCGCGTCTTCGTTGGAGCTTAAATGATTTGCGCCCGTGTCTAACAAACAAACAAACAAAAAAAAAAAAACAAAACAAAACAATTATATAAATATATATATATATATATATATATATATATATATATATATATATATATTACATTCCAGTGACCCGTGTAGGCCAAGTAGATGTTTTTTTTTCACCTTTTTTTGTGTCGAGTCGGACTGTGTGTGAGAGAGAGGTGTGAGAGAGCGGAGAGGTATGTTGTGTGAGAGAGGGTGTGTGTGTGTGTATGTGAGGTGTGTGTGTGTGTATGTATGTGAGGTGTGTGTGGGTGTGTCTGTGAGAGTGTGAGAGAGTGTGTGTGTGATGAGTGTGTGTGTGTGTGTGTGGTGGCGGTGTGTGAGAGAGTGTGAGATGTGTGTGTGTGTGTGAGAGAGAGTGTGTGAGAGTGTGTGAGTGTGTGTGTGTGTGTGTGTGTGTGTGTGTAGTGTGTGTGTGTGTGTGTGTGTGTGTGTGTGTGTGAGTGTGTGTGTGTGTGTGTGTGTGTAAGAGAGAGAGCTAACCAGTTCACTTCTTAGGTAAAAAAATCTTTCTATAGGTGATGAATGTCTTTAAAGCTCGAATTTAACGTTCACACTTCAATGCTTTTGTTTGTTTAAAAACCAAACGGAACAATAGAAGCCCTCGGAGAATCTGTAAGGGTTGTAATGGTTCTAATGGAATTGTATTGGCTTTAATGGAAACTGTAACATCCTGTGTGGGTCTCTGCTGGTTATTCGTTGCCGTCTATTGGTGGCATGTTATGTCCCAGTGGATACCATTAAGGACCAGTAATGGTAATTAATGGGTTTAAAGGTTTAGCTGATGGTTTGTAATGGAAAACTTTAGACTTTCTGTGATGGTTTCTATTGTTTGTTTGTTTGTTTGTTTGTTTGTTTTCAGCAGGGGAGGAGGCATTGATTAATAACTAATCCTGTGGGCCTGATTACTTCAGACAGGAGCGCTCAGTTACTGCTCACCGAAACCAAGGAGATTTTATTCTTGTTGATTTATTGTTTGTTGTTGTTGTTGTTTTGTTGTTGTTGTGATTTTGTTTGTTTGTTGATATTTTGTGCCTTAAAAATACAGAACTTACGACAACGACTTCGTTAGTGAAAGCACTGCATATAGTGTAGAGTCCCAGTCTTCAACAAACACCATCATCATCATCAGGGTTCATTTACATTTCTGCTACGAAAACCACACACACACACACACACACACACACACACACACACCACCTACGACGCGTTAATCCACCTAACTCCAAGTCTAACTCCAACCTTATCCCCAGTAATCAAAAGGAAATCTCGTAATCCCTAATGGTGACCAACCAGCACGTTACAACAAAGACAAAACTATCAGATGTTCCTGTTCTCAATTGGACATTTAGACTCCCAACGATAAAAACATGCTCCCCACACACACACACACACACACACACACATACAGGCTCTTTCTAATTTCCGCATGGGCGTTTTGTCTCTTCTGAAGAGGCCAGTGTAGCTCTGTAATGGAGTGGAGATAACACGGACCTAGTTATACTCTTGACGATCGGCGAATAAATAAATCTATACTACGAAGACGTTTTCCGAAAATGGACCCGGATTGAAATGCTGCTGAGGACCGGTCGTCTGTGTCACTCTGTTAGGTTTAGGATGATGCACACTTAGTGGGAATATAAACGCTTTCAATCTAACGCGTGATCAGGATGAAGTATTACGACATGGACCACGGGCTTTAAAAGTCGAGTGGTCCATATGGATGGTTGAAAGAACGTTTAAATCCTGCGTCTCTGCTGCAACAGTACAGGAGAGCGTATCAGCGTCCAGATCGCGGTATCGGTAGCCCGATCTGATCATTTTTACCCGGGATAAGGGGATTTTTGGTGAACGACTTAAGTCATGTGAACTGTCTCGATTAGGCAACGTAGACGTCATGGGTATACAAATACAAATACTTTTAAAAAACAACAACAACAACAACAAGGACAATTCTTTCATAACCTCTCCGTGCCTCTTAGATCTTCCAGTTGGACGCCAAGGCGCGTTACGGTGGCACCCTGAGATCACGGCATATGCCGCTTAAACCCGTAGGTCGGGAGATTCAGCTCAGATTTAGATCAGATCCCCCAATCTAGGTCTCACGCTAAGCAATTTGTGCGGTTCTGTAAATCACGGGTCCCGGATGAACGAGGTCACGGCGAAGAAATCGATCGTCGATAAAATGGCCGACGGGGGTTCGCGTCTCGAAAAAATTCCCCACCGTAACCCGAAAGAATACGGCGAAAGCGGGATCTCCGAACGCAGCGTTTCCGTGCACCACGGGTTATCGTGGGCGCGATGGTCAGGAAAACTTCGCCTGTGAACTCCTCATAACTGCGTATTACAAACACAAATTACCATGATCTGTCCGGTAAATACCACGTCCGTCCGTGCGTCCGACCAACCGCGTGTGTATTTGTTCCGCGTGGGATTTTGTGTGTGTGAACGGGAGGTATTTGTCTGTGTCTAACTCCCTGCTCCCTTTGTTTGTGTGTGGTGGGTCTGAAGGCAGCTGCTGGTTTTGGAGGGTCTGTAAGGATTTCAGCCCTGTGTGTTCACACACTGTTCCCATGCCAAGGCTTGCAGAAAAAAAAAAGAGAGAGAGAGAGAGAGAGAGAGAGAATGGAGGGGGGGTTGAGGAAGGGATGGAGAAAGGGAGGCGATATATGGAGATGGATGAACCCGGTTAGAAGTAGACTGGGATAGAAGGATAAGAAAGAGGAGTGGGTGAGTTTTTGGGGGAGCGGATGATGATGATGGTGGTGGTGATGATGGTGGTGGTGATGGACGGCGTGTTCGGGTAGCGGATATGGATACAAGGAACAAGAGGGCGGGTTAGAATACAGTCAAGGCGTCCGATTGGTCAGCGAAATGAATGATCTCTGGATTCAGAACTTGTCAATTTGGCAAAAGTGAGCGCCGTCCACTGACTGATTCGCATACTATGCTCGCGTACTTCTCTCTCTCTCTCTCTCTCTCTCTCTCTCTCTCTCGCTTCTCTATCTCCTGCCTCCATCTCCATCTCTCTCTCACGCTCTCTCGCTCACCCTCTCCCCCTCTCTCCCCACCCATTCAGGCCTCCACGCGTGCGTGTGGTTGAGCATAGGAGACTCTGTGCTGGGCAACATAGGTGGGTTCAGCCCGGTGCTGGCACACTTGTGGGAGCGATGGTTGGGCAAGAACGTAGGGGAGAGAGAGCGAGTCGGAGAGAAAAAAGAAAAAAAGGGAGAAAGGGAAGCATCGGTCGGGTTTGCCAGCGCTCTCTCTCACACACGCTCTTCCAACAGAGATTCGGTCCTCTGTTGTGGGTTTTTTTTTTTTCCCGCTCTTCATTCGCTTTCTCTCGCTACCCCCTCCTTGCTTGCTGTACCTCCTCTCTCTCTCTCTCTCTCTCTCTCTATCCTTGACTACAGAGCGTATAGATCTGAACAGACGTCACTTGCCACTTTTGCCAAACGATTTTTCTTATCAACCTTTTTAATGATTATATTCATCACTCCACTTTTTTTTTTTTCCTTTTTTTTTTTTTTTTCTTTTTTTTGAAAACACGGTCTTTTTGTGGCTGAGCTAGCGACCTATAAAAAAATTTCTCAACTTTTTTTTTTTTTCTTCATGCTTTCCTTTCGCAGTTTGGCATATTAAAATGTCTGGCTCTTTCCCTCCTCTAACACATTCACTCGAGGCAAATTGAGCTTGGCTTTTTTTTTTTTTTTTTTTTTTTACTTCCCTCAACTCCTTCTTCTCTCTTATTGTCATTTAAATTTTTTACATTTTTTTTTTTACTTAACTATTTCTCCGTCTAGCGAGAATTAGGGCACGTGCGCTATTGACTAAAGCAAGGAGAAGGACCTACTCTGCATTTTCCGTTTGCTTGTTTATTGGTTTTGTTCGTTTATCCTGAAGTTTATGATGAAAGGGTGCAAAATGGTAACTACCCAAGTTTTCTGCTTTTTTGTGTGTGTGCATGCGATTGTTCCGGTGATGGTGCAGAGGTGTTGGCACGTCATCGTGTGTGGCTTTGATTGAAGTAAAGTATAAGATCAGTGTAAAAAAAAAAAAAAGACAGACAAAGAAAGAAAGAAAAAGCTCAGAAGTGATCTGTGATATCAGAGACTGACGCATTTCAGTGAAAACGACGCTTTCGTAAGTAAAGAGCGTGACATCGCTGAGTGCGTTTTAGGAGATGCCTTGAAATGGAGACATGGCCGAAAACCTGAATAAACATCAAGGAAACTCTAGAAATGGACTAAAAACACGGAAGGGATTAAATGCAGAATTAGAATGAAGCTCTCTCCACGGTGAATGCACGTCTGCGTTCAAAAATTCTTCCGGATATTGTCGTTATGTTGTGATATAATCCGAGCTTAAATACCGCCGCCTTCGCGTTTCTAAAAATTCATTTCAAATGCACATTTTATTCGTTTCCAATTTCATTTAGATCAAAACGAATATTACTCAGTGTTTCTGAGATCAGACTGACCCCGATTAAGTGTTCGTGCTGTTGAAGATATGTGTGTGTGTGTGTGTGTTGCTTGGCCAGCGTGTCTCGACGCGCACACACGCTCAACTCTCTTTCGCAGATTGTTCATCCAAGCCACGCTCTCTCTTTTCTCTCTCTCTCTCTCTCTCTCTCTGTTTTTTCCTCTCCTTCCGACTTCCATGCAGCACGATGTTAATTCCATCTCCCCTCTCTCGCTCTGTTCCCTTCTCCCCCACTTCCCCGCTCCTCCTCCGTCCAGGATGAGTTCCACCACGTTCATCGGCGCTCCCTGCCGAGGGCGGCCCTTCTCCTACACCTGGTTCAACTTGCAGGCACGCATAGCGCAAGTACTTCAAGAAGCACGAAGCGCATGTCCAGGGCCGAGGCGCGCGCCGTGAAGGGACGAGCTGCTGGGCGAGAAGCCGAGATCAAGCAGAAGTGGGCATGCGCGCCTCTCCCCCAAGCTGCGCCAAGGGACATCCGGCCGAGTTCGCGAACGTCGTGCTCAGCGTGACGGGCAAGAAGGCGCCGTGCTGCGTGCTCTCAACCCCGACCAAAAAGGCAAGATGACGAATCGACTGCCTGAGGCCGGCCGACAAGTGTGTGGAGGCTCGACCTGGTCATGGTGATCCTGTTTAAAGCGGCCGAGCACGGCGGGGCGGGGAGCTGACCGTCAAAGTGCGCGCGTGCTCCAACCACACCCTGTGCGTGCAGCCGCCTGCATCGGCGTCTCGGTCAAAGAGCTCGACCTCTACCTGGCCTACGCCGTCCACTCCGCCAGGTCAGTCAGGACATCACAACACCTGCACGACGATACGCCGCCAGCCGCGCCCGGGCGGCCGCTTTTCTACGCATCTACACACACATACACCACAGGAGAAAAAAAGTCCGACACCTATCCAAGACCGTCTTGTTTTTGTTTTTTATTTAATTATCCAATGTCTACTTTAACCAAACCAGACGTCATCACCACGCAGTTTCTGGAGAACCAAATCTGTCAACGTGACCTCTTATTTCTGTCTCTGTCGGGTGTTTTCATTTATTAATATCAGGACGTTCTAGATAAAACCGCTATTGAGAGAGAGAGAGAGAGACTCGGGAAAAAATATCCCCCAAGTGAACACAACCCGATCGCGTACACTCATCACCAACATCTTTAATATGAGAACCCTACGTGTACAGGAGACACGCGTGTGATGAACTTTTTCCTTGTGAAGGTCACTAAAAAAAAAAGAAAGAAAGAAAGAGATGAAGAACACATTACAAACGCGCACGTTATAAATCCACACGTCCACATGTTAGGAAGAAGTTATATTATTGCTTTTTACGTTTTTTTTTTTGGCGGGGTTATATTTCAGAAATATTTTATAGACTTCACACACACACACACACACACACACACACACACACGCACACCAAAACAAAGCGAAACACACCTTTTAACGTCCTAATGTCTGTCGCTTATAGAAACCCCGGCCGCGAGTTTCATACGTTCGCCCGTTATTAGAGCAGTTCTCATCTGATCTCACACACCGAGTTTGTCAATGAGGTTTTAAAAGGATGCCGTGTGTGTGTGGAGTGTGTGTGTGTAGTGTGTACTTTGTGTGTGTGTGTGTGAGTGCGAGAAAAAGAGAGAGCATTCTGTAGTAATTGGCTTAATACCGCTATGTTGTGTGTAGTAAGTGGCCGGTCTCCCAGTCACAGCCCGCTCAGTCTCGCTGGCAGTGTATTTTAGAACTGTGTGTGTGTGTGTGTGTGTGTGTGTGTGTGTGTGTGTGTGTGTGTGTGGGCATTGGTGTGGTGGCGCTCTCAATTATTCACTGCCAAATATCACTGCTCGTATTCCACGCCATGGATACAGTGTGGTGTTTTTTTTCTGTAATTATTTTATTTGTGTGTGTGTGTGTGTGTGTGTGTGTGTGTGTGTGTGTGTGTGTGTGTTCGGGTGTGTGTGTGTGTGTGTGTGTGTGTGTGAGGTGTGTGTGTGTGTTATATTTTATACTCAACTTTTTATATGGTACAGACGGACGTTTATCCCGAGGCGTTCGGTGCGTAACCGCGGCCATTCCGCGTCGATCGCACCGCAAATGAACTGCGCTCAGAGCTCTTTGCCCCCCCACACACACACACACCTCCCCTACACCGTTATGATTTCTCATGTTTATCCAACAACAAGCGGAACACAATGGGAGAACAGTCGTGTGACAGTAATGGAGATACAACGTCTTGTGGTGATATTGTATATGTTTATATATATATATATGTGTGTGTGTGTGTGTGTGTGTGTGTGTGTGGTCTGTACAGGAGTGAGCGCTATCTGATTGTGAGCGTCGCATAACGGCTCTGTCTCATTTCGCACATTTCGCTCTAGGCTTTAAACCTATAGACTCACTGTCTCAATTCGGAAATAAGAGCTCGGAATAAATGTCCATTACGGGATGGACACTCGTCATTCGTCCCGTTCACGTGTCTCTTTATTTTAGCGCTTCGTTTGTTTATTGTTTGCTTTCAGGAAATGTTTATGGAGTAAATCATTATTAATAATCGATACCGCTCGGTGAAGATCTACATTTGTAGAACCAGTGTATTTATTTATTTATTTTTTCCCTTTCACCCGTACTGATACTGAAACGCCGAGTATCGGACCCAGCGGATATATTTTCCTTTCTTATCTACGTGGCTCGTTTTTGTTCCCGGTCTTCGCTTATATACTGATTTACACCGCCAAAATGGGGGTGAATGGAACGAAGTGCAAGGGCGGGTCAGAGGAAGTAACTTGGAAGTGGAACCTTTCCAGACCGAATCCAGACGCTTGTGTTCCGTTGGCCGGTTCGTTCGATCGTTTTTCTAGAACATGGAGATTAGGGTTCTTTAGGAACAAATAACAATGCAAAGGAAATATTTAAAGTTTCATTTGACTTGTATAAATATAACAAAAATCAGTCCTGACAAGAATAAAAAAAAATAAATACAATCTTTATATATAAATATTTCTAATTGGAAGGAAAGAATATTCAATATGATATATTCAATTCCACTCTTTTCTATTTGTTACAGAATCGGATCAAGTCCGTTCTTTTATTTTTCTCCCATATCCGATGTGCAGCTTGTTGTTGTTGTGGGTTTTTTTTTTTTGCTAGTATCATACTGCTCCATCCTGTTCGTATACTGCTCCAAACTGCTCAGTACTCCTAGATACTGACAAATATGGTTCGGTCCTGCTCCATACTGCTCCATACCACTCTATACTACTCCAGAGTGATCAGTACTTCTCCATACTGCTCAGTACCGCTCCATACTGCTCCATACTGCTCTTTATTGCTCAATACTGCTGCTCTATACTGCTCCATATTACTCATACTGCTCCATATTACTCAGTACTGCTCAATACTGCTCTTTACTGCTCAATACTGCTCTATACTGTTCCACTACTGCTCTTTACCGCTCAATATTGCTCTATACTGCTCCATATTACTCAGTACTGCTCAATACTGCTCTTTACTGCTCCAATACTGCTCTATACTGTTCCATACTGCTCTTTACTGCTCAATATTGCTCCTATACTGCTCAATACTGCTCTATACTGCTCCATATTACTCAGTACTGCTCAATACTGCTCTATACTGCTCTTTATTGCTCTATACTGCTCAATACTGCTCTATACTGCTCCATATTACTCAGTACTGCTCAATACTGCTCTATACTGCTCTTTATTGCTCTATACTGCTCAATACTGCTCTATAGTGCTCCATGCTGCTCTATGATGCTCAGTACTGCTCCATTCTGCGCCATACCGCTGCTTTATTGCTCAATACTGCTCTATGCTGCTCTATACTGCTCAGTACTGCTCCATACTGCTCCATACTGCTCTATAATGTTAAGAGTGCTCTTTCGATCGTACTCTTGGCTCCATATGTATATCAAAAACAACAGCTTTACAGGCTTTACAGCGTCGGGTTTATTATTCTTTCCTCAAAACAGGATAATATTGTAAGAGTTATTGTGCTAGAAATATTTAATAGAGTCTCATGTGTAAAACCCAATAAACTTGAGGCTGACCTCAAGTGTTGTCGAGTTAGCCCTGCTACTGGATTTCATTTAACATTTACCAGCATGTCTGCCATGTTGCTACACGCACACACACACACACACACACACACACACACACACACACACACACACACACACCATGTTTGTGCCCGGCAAGGGCTGGCCAGCGCGCTGCCCGTTCTTACAATGTTAGCCCATACGGCGCTCTGTTATCTTATCGCTGCTAATCCAGTGTGTCCCCGCTGCTTTATCAGCCTCCAAATAGCCGCGGCCGAGCCCGGCACACAACGCGGGAAGCCATGCAGGAATCCAGAACCGCCGCTGGCACGCCGTGCCAACACACCTCCTGACACAAACAAAATACACACACACACACACACAACTTGCAGGCTGTATTTCTAGGCCTTCTTTTTCTGTATACATCTGTGTGGATGTGATTATTTAGGAGTGGAGTTTTTAAAAAAAAAAAAACTACATAATAGAGACCCGACGAATGATTTCATTCGTTTGTTCACGTTACCGCCCTCCGAGGAGCCGCAGCCAAAATCGAATTTGATGTTCCTTCTGTCATGCGTCTTTGTTTAATCCACGTGGTTCGTTTATTCCGCGATGTTTGCTGCTTGTGTGTCTGAACGTTGTGAGGAGAAAAAAAAGTAAAAAAGCTGTGGGTTTGTTTATTTTTTCTTTCTTTCTTTCTTTCTTTTTCTCGTCCTCCGTGTGTGTGTATATTCTGCGGGCGTAAGTTGGTTTTTTATTTTTTTGGTTTTTCTGGCTCTGCTCTTTGTCCTTGTGATTATTGCTTTTGTAAACATTTTTTGTATAGCGTCGCTAAACGCTGCCGTCATTGTCAGTCTCGCGTACTGAGCGCTCCTTTTGTGTGCCAGAGAGAGAGAGAGGAGAGAGAGAAAAAGAGAGAGAGAGAGAGAGAGAGAGCTGCGAGTACAATAGTTCTGGTTTGGCACAACCTCAGGAGCCGTGGTGTGGGAAGGTGCTTCTTACTTGTGTGTGTGTGTGTGTGTGTGTGTTTGTGTGTTAAGCGTCTTACCGTGAGCAAACAGGCTCAGCCTTCCTCACTTTAATACCGCTCACTTCTTTCTTGGCACAAACACAAACAAAGCCATCAATGTAAGAGTGTGTGTCTGTGTTGTAGTGTGAGGGAGAGTGTGTATGGAGTGGACCGTGACGCTCGGGCGGCGTGTTCCTGCTATCAGAATTTTTTTTTTCCTGATACTTCAATCACTGTTACATTTCCTGAATTATATATTTATATATATATATATATATATATATATATATATATATATATATATATATATATATATATATATATATATATATATATACTACAAAATTCATTTAGCTTTAGCTTTATTAGTTACTGTAACGCACGACTGCCCGATAACGACGCACGCGTCGACCATCTCGATCTCTTCCTCATCGCATCATTCAGACTGAAAAGGCGGTTGGGAAAAAGTATTTGCACCGGATGCTTTTTCCGATCAAGAAATCATCAAGATTTCGAAATGGTCGCTCATTTTTGACACGACCAACGGCGTGGGGCCGATTCGAAGTTTCCTCCATGCGCGTCAATTTCATCATCATCATCACATATCATCATCATCATCGTTGGTATCATCTTACCGGGTGCCATCGCTCACGTCTCCGCATGATCGGTAATGATAGAAAATGTCGTAAGTAGGATAGTTTAACCCGTAAAACATTGGAACGACGCACCTGCTAGTAAAATATGTACGGGGGAAGTTAGATTAGTGTCAGCGTGTGAGCTGTAAATGTGGATCCGCGCTACAGACATCTTCACCAGCTCATTAGTCCTTCAGTTCAGTAAACAGGCTGGCTTGTATACAAATTGCACCATGAAGCGCTTGAGCAGACAGGATTCTTAAAGAGATCATGGCAGGGCTTTTGGAGGTTACAGTGGTGTGAAAAAGTGTTTGCCCCCTTTCCTCATTTCCTGTTCCTTTGCATGTTTGTCACACTTAAGTGTTTCGGAAAATCAAACCAATTTAAACAATAGTCAAGGACAACACAAGTAAACACAAAAATGCAATTTGTAAATGAAGGTGTTTATTATTAAAGGTGAAAAAAATCCAAACCATCAGGGCCCTGTGTGAAAAAGTGATTGCCCCTAAACCTAATAACTGGTTGGGCCACCCTTGGCAGCAACAACTGCAACCTAGCGTTCGCGATAACGTGCAATGAGGCTTTTTACACAACGTCCTGAGGAATTTTGGCCCACTCATCTTTTGCAGAATTGTCCTAATTCAGTAACATTAGAGGGTTTTTGAGCATGAACGGCCTTTTTTAAAGTCATACCACAACATCTCAATAGGATTCAGGGCAGGACTTTGGCTAGGCCACTCAAAGTCTTCATTTTGTTTTCTTCAGCCATTCGGTGGTGGACTTGCTGGTGTGTTTAGGATCATTGTCCTGCTGCAGAACACAAGTTCGTTTCAGCTTGAGTACACGAACAGATGGTCGGACATTCTCCTTCAGGATCTCTTTGTAGACAGCAGAATTCAAATTCCTTTTATCACGGCAAGTCTTCCAGGTCCTGAAGCAGCAAAACAGCCCCAGACCATCACACTACCACCACCATATTTTACTGTTGGTATAATGTTCTTTTTATGAAATGCATGTGTCTTCTATCGCCAGATATACTTGGACACACACCTTCCAAAGAGTTCCACTTTTGTCTCATCGGTCCACAGAATGTTGTCCCAAAGTCTTGGGGATCATCAAGATGTGTTGTGGAGAAGTTGAGACGAGCTTTGATGTTCTTTTGCTCAGCAGTGTTTTCTCCTTGGAACTCTGCCATGCAGGCCATTTTTGCCCAGTCTTTTTCCTGGTGGTGAAGGCATGAACGCTGACCTTAACTGAGGCAAGTGAGGCCTGCAGTTCTTTGGACGTTGTTGTGGGGTCTTTTGTGACCTCTTGGATGAGTCGTTCGCTACGCTCTTGGGGTCAGTTTGGGCGACGGCCACTCCTGGGAAGGTTCACCACTGTTCCATGTCTTCACCATTTGTGGATAATGGCTCTCACTGTGGTTCGCTGGATTCCCAAAGCTTTGGGAAATGGCTTTATAACCCTTTCCAGACTGATAGATCTCAATTACTTTCTTTCTCAATTGTTCCTGAATTTCTTTGGGTCTCGGCATGATGTGTAGCTTTTAAGGATCTTCTGGTGGACCTTACTGTGTCAAGCAGCTCCTATTTAAGTGATGCCTTGATTGTGAACAGGTGTGGCAATAATCAGGCCTGGGTGTGGCTAGAGAAATTGAACTCAGGTGTGGACAACTACAAAGTTATAGTATGTTTTAACAAGGGGGGAAATCACTTTTCACACAGAGCCATGATGGTTTGATTTTTTTCACCCTTTAATAATAAACACCTTCATTTACAAATTGCATTTTGTGTTTACTTGTGTTGTCCTTGACTATTGTTTAAATTGGTTTGATGTTCGAAACACTTAAGTGTGACAACACATGCAAAAGGAACAGAGAAATGAGGAAGGGGGCAAACACTTTTTCACACCACTGTATTACTTCAACCATGGCGCATACCGCCATATTTTCC
>JAAGNN010000091.1:27500-34631 GCA_012411365.1 Ameiurus melas
TACCACACACACAGCATACGCCACACAGCATCTCACCGCACACCACACACTTACAACGTAAGCAGCACAGCCCCGTACTACCCCTCAACACCACACAATAACACGCCCACACATTACCGGCCACACTCACACACACGCACACTTCACGCTACACAAGCCATTACCGCTAAGCATTACACGCACACGCACTCCTCCTCTCACACGCACTCACACGCACTCACACACACACACACGCACATTACACACACGCATACACACTCGCACGCATACGCATTCCACACGCATCACACGCACGCACACACGCGCACTTCACACACATTACACGCACGCACACGCACTCTCACACACGCATTAACACGCATACACACACACAAGTAGATTATGTAAATATGAACTCTATAAACATGAAATATAAACACTATATGAGCTTTATTTCTCACTTCCAGTCACAATTTCAATCACCATCCACCCCCTGCAGTCATACAAAGCCCTGTTGTCGTCTGTCTTGCTATGCCTGCCGTCTGTCTACACTTTTCTTTTACTTTTCTCTTTCTCAAGGGATTAATACTTTTGCTTTCTCATTCCTTCTAAAGTATTTAAAATCTATATCTTTCTTCGTTTTCTATTGTATATATAATTAGTGTATGTGTGTGGGTGTGTGTATGTGTATGTGTGTGTGTGTGTGTGTGTGTGTGTAAAGAGGTAGTATGTAATCCTGACCTGGAGCCCATGGGCTGTAATAATGGACACAAAGAGGATGTGTGGGTGTAACTCATCACACAGACCTTTATATTTACTCAACATCAGTACATCGCTTATACCACAAAGTGGTGCGGTAAAGTGTCTTGCCCCTCTCCTCCCTCATTTCCCTGTTCCATTGCATGCCTGTCACACCGTGTTTGAACATCAAAACCAATTTAAACAATAATAGTCAAGGACAACACAAGTAAACACAAAATGTAATTTGAAATGAAGGTGTTTTATTAAAGGTGAAAAATCCAAACCATCATGGCCCTGTGTAAAAGTGATGCCAAGCCCCCCCCCCTGAAAACATACTACTGCAACTGTGGCTGTCCACACCTGAGTTCAGTTTCTAGCTGCCACACCCAGGCCTGAACACTGCAACACACCTGTTCACAATCAAGGCAACACTTTAAATAGGAGCTGCTTGACACAGTAAAGGTCCTTCACCCAGAAGATCCCTCTAAAAGCTAAGCACACAGCTTATACCCTTGAAATTCAGAACAATTGAGAAAAGAAAGTACTGAGATCTATCAGTCTGGAAAGGGTTATGAGCCATTCCAAAGCTTCTAAACTTGCTAACTCACACAGTGTTTGCTACTATCCACAAATGGCTAAGCATATGGAACAGTGGTGAAACCTCCCCAGGAGAGGGCTGGGTCCAACCAACCTCACCCCAAGTAGCGCTAATGCACCCATCCAAGAGGTCCCAAAGATCCTACAACAATGTCCAAAGTTAGAACTGCAGGCCCCACTTCTACCCTCAGTTATGCCAGCGCTCATGCTCCAACACCCATCAGGAAAAGACTGGCAAAATGGCCTGCATGGCAGGCCCCAAGGAGAAAACACACTGCTGAGCAAAGTTAGAACATCAAAGCCTGCCCTACCCTCCACACACAACACTCCTGATGATCCCCAAGACTTTGGGACACACACATCTCCCTGTGGACCGATGAGCCACAAAAGGGAACTCTTTTTGGAAAAGGTGTGTGTCCAAGTATATCTGGCGTGAAGGGTCACCTGCATTTTGCTAATAAAAGGAAATATTGAGGCCTGGCCAGTAAAATATGGTGGTGGTAGTGTGATGGTCTGGGGCTGCTTTGTTGCCCCAGGACCTGAAGACTTGCCGTGATGTTAAACAACTATGAATTCCCTGCTGTCTACCAAGAAATCCTTCCGGAAGGGAAGAATGTCCAACCATCTGTTCTCCGCAGTACTCAAGTTGAAACGAACTTGGCCCCTGCAGCAGGACAATGATCCTAAAACACACCAGCAAGTCCACCACCGAATTGGCTGAAGAAAAAACAAAATGAAGACTTTGGAGTGGCCCAGCCAAAGTCCCTTGACCTGAATCCTACTTTGAGTATGCCGTTGTGGTCATGACCTAAAAAGGCCGCTCATGCTCTGTAAAACCCCATGTTTAACAACTGAATTAGGGATACTTGAAAAGATGAGTGGGCCAAAAATTCCTCCAGGACGCTTTCGTAAAAAGCCCTTCACTGCACGCGGCATACGCAACGCTATTTGCAGTTGTGCCAAGCGCCAAGGGTGCCCAAATCCAGTTGCCAGGTTTAGGGCACCACTTTCACACAGCCACGATGGTTTGATTTTTTTCACCTTACAATAAAACACCTCTCATTTACAAATTGCATTTTGTGTTTACTTGATGTTGTCCTTGGACTATTGTTTAAATTGGTTTGATGTTCCTCAAACACTCTAAGTGTGACAAACATGCAATGGAACAGGAAAATGAGGAAGGGGGCAAATACTTTTTCACACCACTGTACATGTACTCTTCTTCTTAATGAGATCAGAAAAGTGGACTTTTATTTACTATTTGCAGATGAACCTAACAGATACACAAATAGACACACACAACAGACACACAACAGACCCAAAACAGACACACAACAGACCCACAATAACAGACCCGCAAAATAGACACAAATAACACACAACAGACACACAACAGACCCAAACAGACACAACAACAGACAACAGAAATACACACACGATACAGACACACAACAGACCCAAAACAGACACACAACAGACACACAACAGACCCAAACCAACCCGCAAAACAGACACAACAGACCCACAACAGACACACAATAGACCCAAAACAGACACAATAGACACAACTAGACCCACACAGACACACAAAACAGACACAACAGACCCACAGCACCCCACAACAGACACACACAGATCTACAACAGAGATCTACAATAGACCTGCATAAACAGACACACAACAACAGACTCCACAACAGACACACACAATAGACCTAATAACAGACACTAGACTCCATCAATAGATCCACAATAGACCCACAAATAGACACACACAACAGACACACAATAGTCAACAGACAAGCCATAGACCCTGCACAACAGACCCACAACAGAGACCCAAGGTACAACAGACACACAATAGACACACACACAACAGACTACACAAAAGACCCAAAACATATACACAACAGATCCACAACAGACCCACAACAGACCCACAACACACACACAACAGACCCACAAATAGACACACAACACAGACACAATAGACAATAACAGAGCCACACAAATAGACCTACAACAGACACACACACAGAAGGAATAGACACACACAGGACCCACAAATAGACCCACACAGACACACAACAGACACAACAAACCTGCACACAATAGACCCACAACAGACCCACAACAGACATTGGCCAAGCAACAGACCCACACAACAGACACAACAGACCTGCATACACAGACACAGACCCACAATAGACCCACACAGACCCACAGACCCGGCCAACAGACATACACACATACCTACAGTAGACGCCAACAGACCCACATTAGACACATACAATAGACACACACAACACAATGCAACAGAGACCCAACAGACAACAGACACACACACAACAGGACCCACAACAGACACACAACTGACCCACAAATAAGTAGACACACAACAGACCCACACAATAGACAGGACCCATTAGACACAACAGACCCACAACAGACCCACAACAGACACACAGACCCACACAGAACAACAGACACACACAGACAACAGACCCACAATAGACACACACAGGACAATACAACAGACACACAACAGACCCACAACAGACAACAGAATCTGCACAATAGAACAACAGACACACAATAGACACAACAGACACACAACAGACACACAACAGACCCACAACAGACACAACAGACAACAGACCCACAACAGACACACACAACAGACCCAACAGACCCAAGGCACACCAGACCCACACAACAGACACAACTGACCCACAACAGAATCTTGCACAATAGACAACAGACCCACAACAGACCCACAACATACCCACACACAGACGAGACAACAGACACAACAGACACACACACAGTAATCTTGGCCAACAGAATCTTACACAGACCTGCAGGCACAACAGACACAACAGACACACAATAGGACAACAGACCCACAACAGACACACAACAGACCTTGAATAGACCCACCAGACCCAACAGAACAAACAACAAACCCACAACAGACCTTAACAGACCTGAATAGACATACTACAATATAGACCCACAACAGACCTAACAGGACATACAAGGAATAGACCCACACAATAGACACACAATAGACCCACACAAACACAATAGACCCACAACAGACACAACAGACACACACAACAGACCCAGCATTGGCCACACCACCCAACAGACACAGACCCACACAGACCTACAATAGACAATAGACACAGACACAGGGACCCACACAGACACACACAGACCCATTAGAAATCACAACAGATTACCACAGACACAACAGACACACAGACACACAACAGACCCACAACAGACACAACAGACACACAACAGACCCACAACAGACACACAGACCCACAACAGACACACAACAGACACAACAGACCCAACAGACACAATAGACCCGCACAATAGACAACAGACAATAACAGACACACAGACACACACAACAGACACACACAACAGACCCAACAGAGACCCACAACAGACACAACTGACCCATTGAATAGACCCACAATAGACACAACAGACCCACAAATAGACCCTACCATACCCTGCACAGATCTTACAACAGACACAACAGACCCAACAGACCCAACAGACCCAGGTAATAAAATATATACACAAAAGACCCAAAACAGACCTTTGGCCAGACACAACAGACCCACAACAGACACACAACAGACCCAGCCAACAGACCCAAGGCACAAATAACAGACCTGGCCAACACAGACAACAGACCCACTCATAGACCCACAACAGACCTGGCCAACAGACCCACACCAGATCTACTGACCCACAACAGACCCACCCAGACCCACAACAGACACACACAAACCCCCAACAGACCCGCAAGGCAAGGTGGCCAACAGACCTGCAAGCACAGACCCACAACTGCATTGGCCAACAGACCCATTGGCCACAGAGCCACAGACCCACACACAGACACACAGACCCACACAGACACAACAGACACACACAACAGACCCACAACAGACACAATAGGACCCTCGACACATCAGATTACCACACAGACAACAGACACACAACAGACACAACAGACCTGGCCAACAGACACACAAATAGACACACACAACAGACACACAACAGACACACACAATAGACACAACAGACACACAACAGACCCAGACAATAGACAACAGGACCCACGCCAGGACACAACAGACACACACACACAGGGACACAACTGACCCACAACAGACCCACACAATAGACACACAACAGACCCACAAATAGACCCACAACATACCCACGATAGACAACAGACAACAGACACATGAATAGACACACCCAACAGACCCAACAGACCCAAGCACCAGACACAGACCCACAACAGACACAACAGACCCAATAGACAACAGACACACAATAGACACACAGACACACAACAGACCCAACAGACACTGACCTACACAGATACAACAGACTCCAACATACCTGGCATAACAGACCCACAACAGACAACTGACCTACAGACAATACAAGGCTGAATAACAGATCTACAACAGACCCGACAATAGAATAGACACATACAATAGGACCCACAACAGACAATGGAACTGACCCACACCAGACACACAGACCCACAACAGACACACACAACAGACACACAACAGACACACACACAAATGAAGTTCCCTCCAGTGGTTATTAATGTAGGTAGATTCTAGCCATTTCCAGGAATACAGTATGTTAATGAAGACAGCTATAACACGAGATAAAAGTTTACAGAGTGAGACACAGAGAGCTGGTGAGGCCAGCTGCAGGCAGGCAGGAGACCGCGCTGCTTCCAGTCTCGCTGCTCTTGGCAAATTGGTCTCAGTGAGCTGTGTGTGTAAGGTGCCAGAAGCTCATTCCCTGCCAACCTCTCTCTCCCTCTGGATCCTTCCTTCCTCTCCCTTCTCACCTGCTCCCCTGCATCCTGTACTCGATCCTTTACCCCTTCTGCTCCAATGGTTTCCAACACAGCCTTTGGACAAAGCTAAACAACAAACTACCTAAAAGAAAGAAAAGACCTAAAGTGTAAATCTCAGCTGCAACAAAGAAAAACGCCTCCACGGACCTCGGGCCTCGCGCCCCGCAGAAATAACAGACGCTTCCATTCCATCTCGAAGTTCCTCCTTCTCGTTCCCTCCACTGCAGCGCCATGCGTCGCCCAATACCCACACACTCAGTTAACGCCGCCGCTGGGAGGGATTTCCTATCATTAGTACCGCAGCTCAGGACATACACAACGCTGTGAGAGCTCCCTAGAGAGACCTCGCTGCTGTCTCTCGCCTCCCTCAGGTCCGTCCTGCAAGGGATTCCCTCTACGCCCAAATCCACACACATTTAAACGCTTTCACCAGCCGCCTTAAATCAAACGCCTCCCAGCTGGGATTTGAAAGTAAGAGAATTCCCCAAAGACGCTGTGGGACGTCGGAAGGTTGTAGAGGTCAAATCCCAGAGCTGTTAAAGAGACAAGAGCCTTAAGGCGTGGCTACAGGCAAAACCGATACGCGTCGCCGCCCAGATCGATGTTTAACGCCGTCCGAGCCCAATTTGCATTCGAGACCTCGGGACGCACTGACCTCGCGGACGAACAGCTCTTGGACGCGGCCTTAACAACACGCAGGACTCCAGGAGAAGAAGTGCCCGCAAGTGGAGGCATACCTCCGTCCCCACTGCCAACACAGCCCATACTGGGGCCAGTCGAGGGCCCCGCGGAAGTCACGCATGAAGCAGGGCGGATTTCCATTTTGGTCAGTACCTCGAGCGCCTGGATGAGCGCTGTTCGCCCCCATCACACACACGCCAACACCCCTTTGAGAAGACGGAC
>JAAGNN010000092.1:0-34000 GCA_012411365.1 Ameiurus melas
TTTTTGCGGAACAGGAAATAATGGCTGTAAACCTCCCTCCCTTCGGGATCAGGGTACATGTTTATGGCCCCATTGTCCAAAAGGGAGCTTACTTCCTGCACTAACGTCTGACTTTGGTCTGTGCTGACTGCTGTGGTGAGCATACCTGTGAACAGGAGGGGTTGAGCTATAACTGGACCTGGTAACCCTTTCTATGGTAGACAGAACCCATGGAGACACATTTATCAGTAGTTGCATGCTGCCCGATGGTCCTTTAGTGACGTTAACTATTCCACATTCTATTGGAGGGAAGTATCAGATTTTCGTTGCCCTGTGACAGCTCGCTGACCAGAGAACACTGAAAACTTGAGGACCGCCTTGGCTAGGGGAGGCCCTACAGTAGCACTGGGGGTTATCTGCCCTAACAACCTCATGTCCCCAGATACATCGCTCCACATCTCCTCAGGGCCGCACTACTTTGCCTGCTTGGCCTTTATGACCATTCTCAGATCAGGCCTAAAACAGACTGCTACTGTGGCCGCCCGGTTCCCCTGGCTGTCTATGGGGGTTGGCGGGCTTCCATACTCACATACCGGGTCTCCCTCACACTAGTGCTGGCCCAGGCTCCACTCATGGACGCCCAGGTGAGCTTGAGACAACATCGCCATATGACAAGCTTACTCAGCAAGTCTGCTTGGTAGGCTTGCCACCCTGTCATTGTCTGCAGTGACCCACAACCAAGTCTACTACTGCATAGGCTTGCCCACCAATGCCACCTTGGATGCAAGCCAGCCCCCATAATTACCTGGTGGGGAGAGGTAGCTAGCAAGCGCCTTCTCCACCTTGAGCATAGCTAAATAGCCATGCCATTCATTCCCACAATGGCCGAATAATCCAACATTGTGGGGTTATGAATGTTGGCTTATCGTGGTTACCCCCAGAATCCTGAGATTTTGTCATAAACTTCTGGAAGACAGGGGAGTTTCTGCAGTGTGAGGAATTTACTTTCACTGGGTAATCACTTCAAGCAGCTCTTTATATACTGTTCTCAGTTTATAACACATCCTTCTAACTCCTCGGAGTCAGAGAGGAATTATTACCCTTTTGGCTTTCCATAGCGAGGGAGTAGTCGTGGCCAAACTCTAAAATCCAGCGGAGAGCCGAACCCGAAGGACAGAGCAAGAGGTAGAGCAGCGCTCGTCTCCGGCTCCTCTTCCGGATCTAAGAGATCCCCGAACCTAAGACGGCTGGCTGCCTGGCAGCAGCCTGCCCAGATCCGCGAGGCTCTGAAACCCGAGCTGCTTAATGTAAGCGTTACCGTACAGCCTCTCGAGGCCGCCATCGCATACTACACGCGCAAACACTTCAACTAGAAAGTGTGCACTTTTCCCCGTGATGAAACGGGAAACAAGCCGTTACACACTTTTTGAACTCTTTCTCACTCATTACTCATTACTTACCTCTCTTTTCCTTTAGAAAAGGGATAAAAAAAGGTCACAGATTTTGAGAAAATATGCGAGTAGAAATGAAGCGTTTTTGTCACACAAACAACAGACATGCAGTCTCGCGAAGATAATAAGGCGTGGCGTGGTTCACAGAACTTTGATTGTACCATGTGTCTCTGAGTGGAACGTGAGAAGCCCACAATGAAACACCGCTATCTGTTCAGGGCTTTTTCGGGTCCTGGGTTGAGCAGTTTCCATACCATGCTCAGATGCATGTTCATCTCTGTAAACTGTCTATAGCAACAGTATAGAAAGATTAGGATTGCTGGAGAGAACTTGAATTTCCGCAGCAGTCACAAATGGTACAACTATTGTCTGGCTTTGTTCAACTGAACTTGAATGTGATGAGTCCAAGTCAGATCCTCAGAGATGTGTACTCCAAGGTAACTGCTCAATCATTCCATGGGGTCCTACAAATCTCAAGAAGGGTGTAGTTCAGCTTTTTATTTATGACAACATAGCTGTCATATTTGTTTTCTTTTCTAAAGTAAAGGTTTATTATTTAGTTGGGCAAGCACTGAAGGTATGTAGGCACCTTATTGTTATTCTACCTTTTCTTCATCTTCTGCTTCTGGCTAGGGGTTCTACGACAGCCCAAAGAATCATCTTGTAAAAAGTTGTGAAATTTGGCATACTGACTGGGGAGAGTCTAAGGAATGTTCTCACCAAATTTGTGCCAAGTGCCACCATCTGACGACAAATTTGGACCTAATTGGTTGTACGTTTGTATCATAACCTTTGAACCGTGTGTACAAAATGTAAAAGCCAAGCATCCCTGGATCCCTGTTTTGAGATCAGTTCTGTGCGCCCCTATGATGTCAATTTCCACCACATTACATTTTCCACCCTCTTGGATTTGATCATAAACTGTTTGTTTTTTTCTACTCCTCCAACAAATTGTGTCTAATCATTACCAAATTTTGAAAATATCATCTTCACAGTAAGCCTCACAAAAGTTACCATAAGAATTTAGATGTCTGTAATGGGAAAACATCTGTAACAGGCCAACATCTGTAATGGGCCAACAAATCTGACAGCGAAGCAACCAAAAGAATTTGTGCACCGACATAAAACCTGATAGGCAACTTTAGGAACATGAGCTGAGGCTATGCAACAAATTTTGTGCCAGCACAAAGTACTGCATTAATAATTGCAACAATTGCAGTGTGTTGATGAATGTGCGGCTCACCAAGTCTGGGTTCTTGGCCCCTGAAAATGCTGGTTGCAACATAGTATTAGTATTAGTTTATTTATTTATTTATTAGCTAAAGCTACTGCATAGATGTATACATAGATTTTTTGCAAGAGATAATGCTAAGGAATAGCCTAAGGAAATAGCAGAAATGTGCAGAAAGTAGTTCTAAATAGTATTTTATTGAAGGGAAACAATACTAATTATTATGCCACTGTCTGTTGAAGTCTGGATTCTGGTCAGAATTTGTTCCTTAATTTCATTAATTGTAAATAAATTTGTTTTGTTTAACCCAGTATTTTGGTTTTGTATTAACACCTTTGAGTTCAGTTTGAAGTTTTACTTCTGATGGTGGAACAGTAAGTGTGTGTGTGTGTGTGTGTATGTGTGTGGGTGTGTTTTGTGCTACATGTACTACAGACTGTAGTTAAATGTGATATAAAGGCCATTGTCTACTGTATAACCCTGCTTAACACAAATGTCTGGAATGCAGAAAGGTGAGATCAACAAGTATTATTAAATCCCATACCTGCATTCCCACATGTATCTCTCTTTTACTGCATATTCCAGGATATGGGCGTCATAAGGAAGTGGTTTACTTCTCCTTTTGTGCCTATATAAACCTCTATGAGGACAGAAATTCTGCAGGTGAAACAATATGGAGTTTGGATTCGTGATATTTTTGCTCAGCTCTGCTCTTTTCGGGCACAGTTCTGGATTCACAACACGTAAGTCTGCAATTAATCTTTTGAATAATTACTTGCTTTATGCTTGGACTGGCACCCTGTCCAGGGTGTACCCCGCCTTGTGCCCGATACTCCCAGGGATAGGCTCCAGGTTCCCCCGCAACCCTGAAGAAGGAGTAAGCGGTAGAAGATGGATGGATGGATGGACTTGCTTTATGCTTCATGCTTTATTTAGAGTAGCAAAAAAAGCATTGTGCATTTTAATTGATGAGAATCTGTTCATCATCCTTTTGTTCACTACTTTAAATGTAAATCTGATGTTATACAGATGATGGAATAAAACACTCCATATGATGCTGTTACAGGAAAATAATCAGCAATGTGTTGGTGTGATGAAGCAGAGCATTATTACAACCCTGATGTTGATTATTTTATTATTAGAGCACATCCCCAAGTGTTTTATTCCTCTTTCCATAATATTTCATAATTATGTTTTTTTTTTTAAATAGCTGATGCCACACCGTACTGGAACACAACAGCAGGTATGTAGATGTAAATATAGATTACATTTACATTTATCCAAAGCGACTTACAAATAAGCAAAGCGATATATCAAGCAGAGAACAATACAAGTAGTGCTCCTATACAAGATCCATTAATTGAATACTAGAGGAAGCAAAGTGCACAGAGTCGAGGTGTAAGTGGGTCTTTTTTCCCCTCTAGGAGTTGGTTAGGTGTTCACAGAAGAGGTGGGTCTTTAGCTGTTTTTTGAAGATAGTGAGAGATTCTGCAGTCCGGATTGAGATTGGACATGCATTCCACCACTGGGGAACGGTAAGCGTGAAGGTTCTGGAAAGGGATTAATGATCCACTACAATAGCTCAGTGTTCAGACGTCTCTTATAGCACCAGTGATTTGGTATGTGTGTACATTGTCCCGACAACAGGTGAGGTTTCATTATCCTCAACCACCTGTTACGGCCAAGTCTAGGTTAGGTCACACAGAGTAACCAGCTAAGGATTCAATAGAATTGACCTTTAAAAATGAAGGAGCCAGGAATAACACCACAAACAGGGTTGTTCAAAAGTTGTGGTATATTGTAATACACAATTATATACATATAACTGTACAATGAACCAAACCAGGCATAACTTCGGGGTGGGCCAAGGACAAAATAATAAACAAAAGAATTCTATTGTTAGGTAGCTAGCTTCACTAAAAGGGAAAATAACAAAGAAAATACAAATACTTCCCTTAACTACCTAAGCCAAAAACAGAGACAAAAGGACCCCCTCCCAAAAGAAATGTCAGCCACACCCCTACTGCCAAGTGCAAAATATATACAGTGGTGAAGAGTATACACATACACAGATGCAGGGACAACCAAACTCAATGTTAAAAACCAGGCAAGAGTCAAAAACAGAAGAGCAGTCAGAATACAGAATTCGTTAGCCAAAAGGGCGAGCAACATGAAACAAACAATCTCCTAAGAACAAATCACACATAACCACCTCTGACATCCCACACCATTTTCCCCCCTCTTCCTCTTTAAATATGATCGTCAATTAGTGATGTCATCCGGGCGGAATGCAAGGCAGGCTAGGGCAGGCTGGAACTCTGAAAGGGAGTTCAGGCCTGCACACAAAAAAAGTTCCATCCCAAAGATAGCAGGTTTCTCCATTCTAGACCTTCTTCCATTCTTTAGTTTCCTATTTTCTTAAACATCTCTAACTGAATATTTTCTCACTCTGTTTAAAAATCCACGACGACAGAAAGGTCACTAACAGCAGTTAATGTTTCAGTACCGAATACTGATGTTCTGAATCATCAATCATATTAATATTAAAGGAATGAATTGATTTTGAGTTGCTCTATTATTAAATGTCAGATTTGTTTAGTTTTATTTATTTCATTTGATTTGACTTTATTGTTTTAGATTTCAGTAGCTGCAGGGATCATTGTGGATATAATGGTACGCTCTGTTCCTGCACCAGCTCCTGTCAGTCCTACGGAAACTGCTGCAATGATTATTACAGTGAGAACTATTTCTTAAAAATCTAGTTAATGTAATAAAGTTTAAAAATCTAGTTATCATAAGATATATATAATTTTTTTAAGTCCTAAATTAACATTACTATTTATTATTAAATGTTTCAATCGGTAAATAAAAAAAAAAAAAGATTTGACTTTTACTTTGTATTTATTTCTTTTTTTCTTTTCGTTCTTTCCCTTTGTTGATAGGATGCAGAGTTAGAAACAGATGGAAAGAGCTAGTGACAGTGTGAAATCAGTAGTAGTGTTTACAAAAATGCAGACTCACAGAAATGTGATGTTTAATTCATAAAGTGTGAAATTTTTACCATTTTTCATATAGATTATTGTTTCACCACCAACACCACACCAACAACAACACCAACAACAACAACACCAACAACAACAACACCACCACCACCAATAACAACACCAACACCACCAACAACAACAACCACAACAACAACAACACCGCTAACACCAACAATAACACCATCACCAACAACACCAGCAACACCAACAACACCACCACCAACACCACAACAACAACAACACCGGTAACACCAACAATAACACCATCACCAACAACACCAGCAACACCAACAACACCACCACCAACACCACAACAACAACAACACCAGGTAAAAATGTAGTTCTCTATAACCGGTGTATTCTCAGTAAAACTGCTCTGTCTCCTCCATTTTTTCTCTTTATTTGGATCTAGAAATCGTTTCTGTTTCTCCATTCTAGACCTTCTTCCATCCTTTAGTTTCCTATTTACTTAAACGTCTCTAACTGAATATTTTTCTCACTCTGTTTAAAAATCCACGACGACAGAAAGGTCACTAACAGCAGTTAATGTTTCGTACGAATACTGATGTACTGAATCATCAATCATATTAATATTAAAGGAATGAACTGATTTTGAGTTCATCTATTATTACATGTCAGATTTGTTTGGTTTAATTTATTTCATTTGATTTGACTTTTTATTTTTTTAGATTCCATTAGCCATCGTGGGGTACTTATATTTGTGATAGTGTTTAAAACCGTGGTGTTTTTCAGGTGGAGCTCCATGTGGTGGAAATCTGACTCAATCACGGGGGAATTTTTCAGCCCCAATTATCCCAATAATTATCCCAATAACGCGATACTGCACATGGAGCCTGCTGGCTGGAGAACTGCAGGTGGTTTCGTTAAACTTCACGTTAAATGCGTGAAATCACCTTCCTGTTTCTCACCTGCTGATAAATCATACCTGACTTGGTTTAGATCTTTATCATTTAAGAATATTTGTTTATGGTTAGTTTCATTACACTGTGCTGAGCTGATTTTATTTTTCTTTTTTTGCTTTTCTTCAGTTTGGAGTCAAACTATGACTTTATCCGCGCGTAACCGATGGTCCGACTGCTCAGCATTCACTTTTGGGTTCTCTGACTGGAAATCAGAAAGCTACCTTCAACTCCAGCAGCAGATACATGACCGTCGTTTTCACCAGTGACTACAGCGTGACTCCACAAGGTTTTCGGGCTGAATGGACTTTCAAAAGCGTACTTTGTTCAACTTATTTAATTTCAATTTCTGTGTGTGTTTGTGTGAGCAGAACTCATCTATCCAACTGTCTAAACAGGAAGTTCATCACAGTTTTCACTTGAAGTCAGTTTTGTTGAAGTTATCAGCTGTTCACTCATGGAGACTTGAGTGCAAAACTGGTCACATCAATAGTAGTCCAAAGTCTTCCTTATGGTTTTAGGTGGTACCATCCTCAGTAATCTCATTGTTCGTTAGGCCGTCCATGTCGGCCATCCTCTCCACCTGCTAACCTGCTAAATCTTTGCTACATGCTTTAAGGAATGTCCGTGGCGTATATACATCTAAATTCAAAGACATACCTTTTTAAATAACAGGGCTGAATTCAGCAAAACAGCCAAAAATGACCAAAATAGAGCTCCCCCAGTGTCAAGTTACTTCTAAATGCTGTGTGTGTGTGTATGTGTGTGTGTGTGTGTGTGTGTGTGTGTGTGTGTATGTGTCTGTGTGTGTGTGTGTGTGTGTGTGTGTGTGTGTGTGTGTGTGTGTGTGTGTGTGTGTGTGTGACAGGTACTCCAATGTGGTAGTCTGTCTGTCTGAATGTGTGTCTTTTTGTCTCTCGATCTGTCTGTCTGTCTTGCTGGGCCAAGCTGGCTGGCTGTCTATCTGTGTAGACCTGTTGGAGTTTGGGGTATGAAATAAAAGTTCTAGTATTTATTGTTTTTATTTAATTTTTTTTTCCAGATTATTTTTACCATGTGACACCAACTCCTGTACCAGGTGAGCTCTTTACTTTAGCTTGGGTCAGCATGTGGCCTCTTTTACAATTTTAATTTAACTAACTAACTAACCAACTAATGATCTAAGTGTAACATCTTGCCTTATTTTTAAAATTCATATTTACATTACAGACATTGTTATTACATATTTTATTTATGTTTATCATTTTATCCGAGATTATTGATTATATTTGTCTTAATTTTTGGATATTTTAATGTTAAATGTAGTATATGTATTTTTATATTTGATAAAATATTCTTTATCATATACTTCATGTTGGTGTTTTTATTATTTTTTATTATTCCTATTATTTTTTATTATTACATTTAATAATAGTTTGTGTGTGTGTGTGTGTATATTTGTGTATGTACACTCTACAGCCGGTGTGGGGGAGTCTTTACGGCTCTAGGGTCCATCTCTAGTCCTTACTACCCGGTTATTACCATGATAACGCGTAGTGTGTGGCAGCTCTCGGCTCCGGCAGGACACACCATCTTCCTCTCGTTCCAGGACTTAGAGTCAGTCCATTTCCCAAATTTTACTTTCACTGTATACATCTGCTACTTATTCAAATTACATCTGAATTATCACAGGAAATCATTTATTTATTTATTTATTTATAATAAATTCATGAATACTTTAAAAAAAAAAAAAAATTATGATGTTTCCTTTGCTGAGTGAATTAATCTATTTATATTCAATATAAATGTACATTTGTTGTCGGACGTTTACATACACTCATCATGGACATGAATGTCATGGCAATATCGGGCTTTCAATCATTTCTTTGAACTTTTTCTTTCTGGGGCAGAATGATTGGTTTGGTTCACGAAGTTTTTATTTATTTTGGGTTTTGGGTTTAGTTGAATGTCCCTTAGCAAGTGTCACCTCGAGCAGACGCTTTTGGTAACCATCAACCAGCTTCTGGCAGAATTCTGGATGGACATTTTGCAATATTCCATTATATTTACTTTAATTAAAAGTGGAGTATTTCAGCAATAACACATCTTGCTGATGACTAAATATATGATTCATTTGAATAAAGTTTAATTTTAATTTTACTTTTTAATATTTGTGTTATTCGTAGATATGAATTGAGTAATTTGTTTTCATTTTTAGTAAATCCATCGAGTGCTCTATTTATTTATCTCTCTCTCTCTCCTCTGTCTCTCTCTCTCTCTCTCTCTCTCTCTCTCTCTCTCTCTCTCTCTCTGTGTGTGTGTTTGTGTGTGTAGTCTGGACCGCTGCTGCAACTGTGATTATGTGAATGTGTATGATGGTCCATCCACCGCGGCGCGCTCTGATAGGAAAGCTCTGTCAGAATAGCACAAGCCACCTGGACTTCCAGTCGTCCTCATCCTACATGACCGTGATGTTCAGGAGTGACTACTCTGGGGTTGGGCGTGGCTTTACAGCCTACTTCAGTTCCTCCCTCAACCAAAACACAGGTACACAGTCCATTATAAAATAGAGTTATAGGAAACACAAAGTTTGATGAGAACACTTTGCTCTGAGTGTGATTGGGGAGGGTCTAGGGAACATTCTAACCAAATTTGGCCAAGTGCTGCAAATGATCTTGCCCCATCATTGGGTCAAATTTTGGCCTAATTTGGAAGTATGTTTATGGTCACAACTTTTGAACCGTGTCCAAAATTTAAAAGCCATGCATCCCTGGGTTTCCTGGGTTGAGATGAGCTCAATTTCTACAAATTTTGTCCAATCATCACCAAATTTGGCAGTCATCATCTTCAGAGTATGCATCACAAAATTTATCTACAAAATTTTGAATTCTCCAGATGTTTTGCCCATAATGAGCCAACGAATCTGACAGCAAAGCTGCCAAACAGGAAGTATCTCAGCAATGCCTACTGACAGAGAATTTGGTAGGCAACTTCAGAAGCATGACTTGAGGCTATACAACAGATTTAGTGACAGCACCATCTACTGGACAAAAGTTACAACAACATGCTTAAAAAGATTACATCTAACTGCCATTTTTGGTACTCCTCCTGCAACTTTTGTCCAATCTTCACCAAATTTTGCGTACATTAGCATGTGACCTGTCTGATCAAGGGTTATCAAAGGAATTTTGATTTTCATAACATTTCTCCTGTAAAGCACTGGCAAATACGAAAAACATGATGTGAGGGTGTATCTCAACAATGCATCACTGTATCATGAAACTTGATAAGTATCTTCAGTACTATGCCAGCAATGTACTCAAGCCGTTTTATGTTTGTGCCACCTTGTGGTCAAGAACTGTAAAAGCTTTTTTAAAAAAAATTATTTTGAAGAATTTGTGCAAAATTCATAGTTAATTTCCCTATAATTAACTGGAGTATGCTGATGTGAATGCACACCAAGGTCTGGAAATTCAAGTATGCTTCTTGATAACCATCTTGGATTTTGAAAAAAAAAAAAAAAAAAGTTTTTTGCAACTCCTCTTACAAACTTTGTCCAATCATCACCAAATCTGGCACATCATCTACAGAGAAAGCCTCACAAAACCTTTCAAAAATGTCGAATATTCCAAATGGTTTTGCCCATAATGTGCCAACAAATCTGATAACAAAGCAGCCAATCAGCAACAATGACTTTGCTTAATTACACAAAGCTTGGTACACATTCATAGGACCATGACCTGAGGCTAAGCAACAACTTTTATTAAACAAAATTTCACCTACTGGTCAAAATTGACAATCACATGCTAAAAAATGCTCACGTCTTAAGTGCCATTTTTGCAACTCCTTCTCAAATTATGTCCAGTGTTCACCAAATTTGGCTCACATAATCTTGAGAGTTGTCTGAATGAAAGTTATCAAAGGTACTCTGATATTCAAAACCGTTCTCCCATAAAAGTCTTGCAAATTTGGGAAAATACAACTCATACTTGAATCCCTTTGCCTATAGTTATTGCTCTGCTTTCCTGTGATTCCTTAAGCAATAATTGTAGCATGTCTGTAAATATGAGTCTCACTGAGTTTGGGTGCTTGGCCCCGAAAATGCTGCTTGCAGCTTTATTATTTATTAGTATTTTATTATTATTATTATTGCTAATGAATTTGGGATTTCACTATAAAATGTAAACATGGCCTGGACTACTGGTTCTCAGCATTGCTATGTAGTGAACACTATAGAGGTTGGTAATGAAATACAATGAACACAATAACTAGATGCATGTTTAGAGTTTTATGTCAAACGTTGAATGTCGTGCAGCCCGTGTGGATTGCTCCTCTGACTCGATGAACATTGCCATCCGTAAATCCTACCTGGACTCACTGGGCTTCCGCTGGTACGACCTTTATCTGGATGACCATCGCTGCAGAGCTTCAACTGACAACTACTATGTCACCTTCAACTTCCCTCTCCATAGCTGCAGCACCAGGAGAACGGTAACACTACACTTTATACATTATTACACTAACCTCCAGTGATCCAGTGAAATCCCACAATGCACTGCAGTAGGGTTTATGTCATCAACCGCACAATGTACACTCTCAGGTACTGAATTACCCACAATGCAATATCTGGCAAAAGTTTGTGGATGGTCGGGGGTCCTGAAACATTTGGCGAAATTGTGCACCATCAGTCAAAAAACCCTGTTGGAGAGGTTAATACAGTAAGACAAAAACCCACAAGACAAGGATTGGTTGTTTTTTAATTTATTGTTATATTTAAATAAAGTACTGGCTGGTGGGTGGGAATTGGAGACTACATTAAGGAGAAAATTAGAAAAAAATAACATTGCAACTCTGGAGGATAAATGTGTTGTTGGTCAAACTTTAGCTAATTGTGCTTAATTTTATATGCACTTAAATGCACGTACTTATGTGCTCTTCCCCCCAGACCCGGAAACGGACGTATTATCTACACCAATAATGTGCAAGCAGCTCAGTCAACGTTGGGTGAGATCACCCGAAATAATACAGAGTTCCCGTTGGTTGTGAGATGTGTGATGGGGCGTGATTCTTCAGTTGAAGAGGACGCTTTATGAGGCCAAAGAGATTACAAATGCAACTATCATTGGAACGGGTCGGTTCCAACACCACCATGGCCTTTTCCCCATCCAGCAACTTTGACTACCCCATCACCGATTCCCGTGCCGAGTGAACCTCAATCAACAACTGTACGTGCAGGTGCAGCTAACCCAAGCCGAACCAAGCCTCCACCTGTTCATGGACTCCTGTGGGGCCTCGCCAAACCACGACTACAGCAGCCGCACCTATGACCTTATCGCAATGGGTACAACATACACACACACTCACACACACACACACACACACGCACAACTAACAAGTACACTGACACAAGCAACATTGGTACCCATATTCTTGTCCCTGTAAACCAATAGCAATACCTCAATGGGCCCACCTTTTAAAGGCAACACAAACAATAGTGTGAGCGTGTGTAGCTGATTGTCATGGTTCAAGATGTGAGTTACACTTGGCCCAACTATTACCCCCTACCAAGCAAGATGTTAGTGATAAGCTAACATTGTGTCAGGCATAGTGAGTTGTATACAGGAATGGTTTTATTGAAGGTTGAGATAAAGTCAACAAATTGCACCTAACACTAGGATCCTTAGGCTTAAGGTGTTGGAGGAGGTTATGTAACCCCATTATAATGTAACTGAGGTAATAAAGTAATGTAGCTGCATTATAAACAGACCTGTTACGTCTATATGTGAACTGCAGTTATTCCAGTAAGATGAGTGCCCCACCTGCTACCTCCTACAAGCCAGGAATTTAGTGATCCCTAGATCCAACTAGGCAGGCATATGAATAATGTAGTGGAGGAGATCAGTAATGATTGTAGTTAAGGTTGAGCTGAAGTCTACCGATAGCCCCCAAGTGTAGGCTCCCCAGGTGCCTTGTAATTACAATCAGTATGTCTTGTTATTAGTTGATGGTTTTCCATGCTGAAACTGGGTTACATGTTAAGTCTTTCAGCTCTTCAGAGAAGTTCCTTTTGACTACTCAAATACCCCTAGATTGTGCTGTCTATGTTGGGGCAATCACAATAGCAGATCACAGTTGTGAAACAACAATCAGTGAAACAGTTCAAATACCATCATAGACTTTTACCTCTCCAGTAGTTTTCCTACACCAGCACTGATTTTTCTCTCCTGAGTAAACCTCAATCAGGATCTGTATACTTCCAGCTTCAGCTAAATCCTTCAGCTTCTCTGAGAGGAGGTTTTGTTGCCCACAGTAGATTCTATTCCTTGTTGTACAGGTAGATGCTCTCCCTTTTGGTAGACATCTGTAACCTTACAAAGCTGCCTAGGAATGTAAATGAAGTTGTATAAGGTGTTATAATATGCATGAACTCATTCAGACCAGTACTTGCTACGTGCTTTTTTCTATTTAGGCAGTTCATGTAACAATGATGTATTTATTTTTGTTTTTATCATTTCAGCTGTCAAAGAGACAACACAGTATACATATACAGAAATGAAATCATTTCTTCGCTCAGTTCAGCTTCACGCGCATTCAGGTTCCTCGCGAGCACACAGCCAGGTGTTTCTCAGGTGTGATGTCGTTATCTGCCCTGACAATGACTACAACTCACGATGTCGCCAGGATGCCTTAATCGCGGAAACGAAGCACTAGCTCTGATCACCACACTGAGGTTCTCACCCTTGGGCCAATCAACTCCAAAGATCAGAGGACAACTTGTGAATTTTGACTAGGGACTTTGAAAGGCTCTTATTATGCACAAAAGTGTAGAAGACAATCCCATAATTCTGTTTAATACACAATATGGTGGACAGACATTTTAAGGATGTGATGTATCATAAAATGTGATAAACAGAAAAGCAGGCTTATTATGTATTCTGAATAGTATTTATTTAGTTATTTATTTTACAGGTCCAGAGGAGGCTGAGGCCAAGACAGAGGACAAGGTGTGAACTCACACTGACTGATTAATTAATCACTTAAATATAGTTAACACTGAATGAATTTGCTAATACATTGTTGAGCATTCTCCCGTTCTTAAATACTCATCTGTTGATTTTCAGGGGGAATTTAAACTGTTTTTTTGATCCAAACTTAGAACTGTCTAAACCCCCGTAATCTGAATCAATCTGCTATGTCTAAAAGATTTTCCGATTTTATGTGTCAGAACTGTTTTGTTGATCCCTGGAAATTCCGTAACCCCTTTCTAAAAAGTTTCTTTCTTCTCCCAGGTGTATCATTCCTATTTGAGGATTGATTATTTTTTATAGACCGCCTCTTGATTCTTGTGTAGTTTCTTCTGACTATCTGGGTATTGTAATTTTTGATTACGCGCCACTACAATTAGATATTCATCTTTCTATTTAAAACGTATCCCATCACCTTGGAGATTTAATTCTCTTCTTTTGGCAGACACAGACACTTTTTACTTAAATGTTTGTGCATGTGGTTGGGTTTTAAATATCTATATAACCAGCGATAGTTATTGGATATCCGATGATAAGGGTCCATGGGGGAGAGTTATCAATCTCTGTGAACAAGATTCTTTGTTCACAGAGATTAATAATAAAATGTAAGAATAATAAACGTTCTTTGTAATAGAAAAACAAGCAGACGGAACGGTGTAATGAGACAGAGTTACTTTTACTACCCCATTTATTAAATGCCCAGTTCAGCCATGAAACTCTGTCTGAGTGCTGATTGGCTCCCTCAAAGCCGTGTAACATTGCCACATCATGCTTCTCTTCTTTCTATATCTGTCCGTGTCTATCAGAGCAAGTTTACCAAACCTATTCACACACCATCCCCATCAATAAAAGCTCACAATTTCACTCAGACAGTTGTCATGGCTGAAATACGTTTACAGTTACATTAAACATTGTGTAAAATCCTGTAGCAGCTATAAGCAGTTGTTCCCTCACCAGCCCTCTCTCTTTTACCCCTACAATGTCTCCTTACAGAAAACTTCACCGCAAAAGCAATTACACGCGTCTTTAAATGTGGAGAGAATCGTGTGTCTCTGCGAATGAGCTGTTACTGTAGAAATGATGATGCATGAGTTTTTCCAGTTGTCTCAATGCACAGTGGTGCTGTCTACATTAAAAACACCCTAACACCACCCGGTCTAGATCATGACCATGTCCCCTCTTGAATAGGTGTACACTGGATGCCAAGCAGGACTGTAACAAGGATCTAATTGAAGTGAGGTCCATATTGCGAGAAATGCATCACAGGGGATATATACATGCCAGTTCCTTAATGTCCATTTCAGTCATTGCCGAATGCACTTTCCATTTTTCTTACATTATTTTTTTTTCATAAACCCACTTCTTTTTTTTTTTTTTTTTTCATTTTTTTTTTTTTCCTTTTCCCCCCCCCCAGAGCATTTCATTTTATTGACTGAAATATTTTTGGTTTACAAGACACTTTACGTTTTTGGGTTCAACCTCCGGAAACAGTCCGTTTGACAATATCCTTTTTGTCAGCTTTCAAATTTATTTTAAAATAACAGTAAATGAGCCTCAGACATATTGAACATACCTACATCAGTATTCCTGATTCAGTTCAGTTCCTTTATCTTTCCATGCATTCAGAATATTTTCAAACTGTTCACATTGAACTGATTAAATAGTCGGGCTCACTCTTACCATGAATAACTCATGTATTTTATACAGCTGAACAGATTTGTTCAGTGCTGTGCATGTTTCATTTACATCAATTGTTCCTTGTTGTTCAAACGTGTAAAATGAACATTTTATTCTTAATAAAATGTAACGTAGATAAAAGGTAAGATGTTATGTACTAATAAAGTTTGCATTTGGAGTGCATAGATCTTAATTATAACAGATAAATGGCAGCTTTTGCCAACAACAACAACAACAACAAAACCCTTCCAAAACAGACCTCGGTGTCCTCAGCTAGTTACAGCTATGGTGCCAAGTATAATATTATTTTAGATTGAGATATTTCTCCACATTTCTCCACATTTAATTATGTCTGTGGTGGTGTTCCTCCTGTGATAAAAGCAGAAAGTAGCTTCTGAGCTGTAGTCAATCCCTCGCCTTCATCACAGGAGAAACACACCACAGCTCTGTTACTGACACTGATCATTTGTGATCCTGCATGTTCTTCTTAACTCTGGGTTTGTTTTTTTTTGTTTATTTTTCCTGACACCACAGCATTTTTTATTTTAAAAAAGAACAATACTATATGTTCGCACTTTTTAAAGTATTTATTGTACTAAAATTACACTTACATTGTAAAATACACTTACATTGTAAACAGCTATAAACTGTTTATAAATAAATGTTCTTAGGAAGCACTGTACAGTCTACAATCTACAGTGTACAGTGGGGTGGTTGTGGTGCAGTTTGTAGTGTGTCGTACACTAACTGTAGGGTTGGCGGTTCGATTCCACATGCCGAAGTGTCCTTGGGCATGACGCTGAACCCCAAGTTGCTCCTGATGGCAAGTTAGTGCCTTGCATGGCATCTGCTACCATTGGTGTGTGACGTGTGTGTGAGTGTGTGTGTGAATGGGTGAATAAGACACAGTGTAAAGCGCTTTGGATAAAGCGCTTTTTATCCCGGGATAAATATCAGTTCATCTATTCAGGCTGACCCTCTCATCAGTTCTGAATATTAATATGTTAATCAAATATTTAAAATAAAATAAACATCTGCATAAATGCTTGACTTTATGCTGCAATAAACCCAAGACACTAAACCAGGTTCGGTTTAAGAGGTAAAACTGTTATTCTTTGCTTCACTGCAAAACATGTATGTAAAAAGAAGTTGAAAAAACATTTACAACAACTGTAAATACAGTCCCCTCCATAACTATTGGAACGGCAAGGCCAGTTTTTTTGTTTGTGCCAAAGACATTTGGGTTTGAGATCAAACAATGGATAAGAGACGAGTTTAGGGATTCAGCTTTTATTTACATCTATTTACATCTAGACGTATTAAACAACATAAAACATAGAAGCTTTTGTATCAGACCATCCAAATTTTAGGCGAGCAGAAGTATGGAAACATCTAAACTGCTGGTTTCTTCTTCTGTGAAGCTTCTCCAGGTTTTTCTTGAGCTTCTTTCAGTAGTTGTTTGTTTTGGGGGGTTTCTCCTTCAGTCTCCTCTTCAGGAGGTGAGATGCTGATCAGTTGGATGAAGGTCTGGTGATTGACTTGTCCAGTCTAACACCTTCCACTTTTCCCCATGATGAAGTCCTGTGTTGAGGTGGAAGTGTTTTTTCGTCGTTTTCTTGCTGCATGATGAAGTTCCTCCTGATTCATTCGGATGCATTTCTCTGCATAAATCTGAAGATAAAATGTTCCTGTAATCTTCTGAATTCAAGAGAAAACAAGAACATGATTAGAAAATGAAATGGAAATATTGTGATGTAGTTTAAGAATCTAAGCATCAACAAAATGTACAAAATGTATACAATTAATAAATGTATGCATATAATAGTGGCATTTATTTAAAAAGATTATTATAGACTTTTATTGATTTTATTAATTTTTAATCAAAATATTATTTTGTATCACATTCTTTTTTCTAGGTCAGGGGCCAGCAACCCGCAGCTCGAGCCGCATGCGGCTCTTTGATCCCACTGATGCGGCTCAGCTTTTGAAAATAATTAATGAGTATTTAATTAAAATGTGTTTTATTTTAGTTCGTTCATTTTCAAAATGTAATTCTTTAAATATTATGGCGATCTTTTAACATCTAAATAAATCGTGTTAAAATATTTTTGTCACTCTTAATACACGTCACAACCTCCAATGTGCGACACCCGCCAGTATGCGGTTTCTTGAAATTTTTGACCCCAGGTAAGCCAACTATGGAGAATTCAATGAAAAGAAAAGTGTCTGAAGAAAACAGGACGTTCAATGCTACGTGAGCAGATTCATTTGCTTTCACTGCTGACGGAGACTGGTTTAGAAACTAGCTTACAACAAAAGTCAAATGTCGCAAGACATTTGCAGAATCCACCTGATCTTGAGATGGAACTGGCTGACATGTCCAAGTTCGGGCGCTTGACAGCGGACCTTGAAGATGTTTCACGTCAGAAGGCTTTTCTTGCTCAGAATCACAAATGGCGTGATATTGAAAACCCCCCCCAAACCAGACAAACTTGTGTTCGAAACTTGGAATGCTATCCCCGACATTTATGTGAACATGAAAAAGTATGCACTTGGAGTCCTGTCGATCTTTGGATCAACATATGTATGTGAGCAGGTGTTCTCCAACATGAACTTTATTAAAACAAACATCACATACGCCTCACAGATGACAGCTTACAATCCTGTGTGAAGATGAAGGTGAGCATACAGCCCCGATGTGCAGATGCTGTGCGTTGAGGTTCAGGAGCAGAAATCCCATTGACCAAGTATGATAAATATTTTAATTACCTATTATTTTGCTTATATTAATATTTTTCATTGTTCAGTGATATAGACATTTTATTATTCAGGTTGACAGGTGACTGCACGGCCAGTAAAAGGATGGCGGCAGCACAGAGAGAGGACGGCATTTTTGTTTGCTGCCAGTGGATAATTTAAGTTCTGCTTGGTTTTTTTTTTTCTCCTTACTACAAGGACTCAAATAGACATTAAGTATTTTACTTAACCTTCAACCCAACGTCTTTTTTTCGGGTTAAAAATTTTTTGTTGCATGCACAAATGTTATTTCATTTTCTCTGCAGTCGTTCATTGATTTCATAAATGTAACACATTATAGTTTGTTTATACATAGCACAAAGGCAAAAAACCCCTGTTATATGCAGTGTTATTTCATTTAAATTTCAAAAGGGTTTTGTGGCTCCCAGTGTTTTCTTTACTGTGTGAAACGGGTCCAAATGGCTCTTTGAGTGTTAAAGGTTGCCGACCCTGTTCTAGGTCATTCTGAGTTTTCTCAGAATTTGGAATTATGGAAAATTGCTGACTGCAGCACTTGGGGCTGTATGGTTTGAATATCATTATCAAGCAGAAGAAGTCAAATAGAAAGTTGGAAGTGTGTCGTTTGTCATAATTTGGGTAGAAGAAGTGAAATGTAAAATAGGAAGTGCATCAGGGTGTCAGCCTGCATGTGTGTTTAATTATTTTACATGCTGACAGTTCAGTTCTGCAGAGAAATCTCCTTTATTAAACAGAGCTTTGGTCATTGATTGTGATTGGTTGAGCCACATTCGAGCCACTATAGACTACCCTTTAAACTCACACCTGTGACCTCATTACATCAGTATTACCGTACCAAATAAAGTATTTCAAAAGACAGATTTTGTTGTGAATTTTGATTTACGCATGGGCTTAGTGTGCATGAATGGTTGAAAGAGACGGACAGGATAGAGGAGGATGAAGAAATAGAAAGCATTATTAGACTGACAAAATTATAGACTGATCATTTCTTTGTCAGTGGGCAAACGATACAAAATCAGCAGGGGATCAAATAGCTTTTCCCTCACTGTATGTATTCAGAAAATTAATTAATTAATCTATTTATTTATTTATTTATTTATTCATTCATTTATATATTTACATGTCCAGAGGAGGCTGAGGCCAAGACAGAGGACAAGGAGTGAACTCACACTGACTGATTAATTAATTACTTAAATATAGTTAACACTGAATGAATTTGCTAATACATTGTTGAGCATTCTCCCTTTCTTAAATACTCATCTGTTGATTTTCAGGGAGATTTAAACTGTGTTTTGACCCAAACTTAGAACTGTCTAATCCCCGTAATCTGAATCAATCTGCTATGTCTAAAAGATTTTCCGATTTTATGTGAGAGAACTGTTTTGTTGATCCCTGGATATTTCTCGTAACCCCTTTTCTAAAAAAGTTTCTTTCTTCTCCCAGGTGTATCATTCCTATTCGAGGATTGATTATTTTTTATAGACAGCACTCTTGATTCTTGTGTAGTTTCTTCCTGACTATCTGGGTATTGTCATTTTTTATTACCCGCCTCTACAATTAGATATTCATCTTTCTATTTATAAACGTATCCCATAACTTTAATTCTCTTCTTTTGGCAGATTTAATTCTCTTCTTTTGGCAGACACAGACACTTTCTACTTACATTTTGTGCATGTGGTTGGGTTTTACAATATCTATATAACAAGCGATAGTTATTGGATATCCATGATAAGCGCCCGGGGGGGTGTTTTCGTTTTAATTTTGTTTTCATTTGTTTGCATAAAAAGAAAAAAAAACTGTGAATGAATTTATTAAAATGCTCAACTAAAAATATAATAATTACAAGACAGCTTTGGATGAGGTAAAACTCTAGAACTAGCTAAAATACAGTAGTGGCATTTATGAAAGTAGACAAAACATGTCACTGCTTTGAAGGATGTGAATTGGAACAGAATAATGTTATTCAGTTGCGAATCTGTTTTTAGAGGATTTAAACCTAACATGGTGAAAAAATTACATTATAGAATTCAGGCAATTTTACTGGGGTTATCTCATACATTGTGGCAAGTAATAATCTGGAAAGACCTTTGTAATATCACAGTCTAAAACTGGATTTAAAGAGAATCACATGAAAATAAATAAATAAATATGGGAAGAAAAAAAAACACTCAATAATTGTCACGATTTTTGCCGTGCAGCAGCGCACCTTGCACCATTCCTCAAGCTCCAGGCACAGTCACTCAGAGTAGCTACATCAAAGCTACTGAAGAGGGCTCATCTGTGGAGTCTCAACTACAAGCAACACAGGTTTTGCTGCAAGAGGAGACACCCGGAAAACGGGTTCTGGGCATACGGCTTTGTCAACTAGATGAGGATTGTAATTGACTAAGGGAGCTTCTGGAGGAGGAAAAGGAGAGAAGGAAGAGAGACAGACTCAGTTAAAGGATCAGTTGCGGGATGTGGATGAACAGTGCCGAAGAGAGTGAACACAAAGTCAAGAGTCTGGAGGCTGAAAATGTGCAGTTATGTGAGGATCTGTCTGCAGCTGATCGCAGCTGGAGGAGGAACTTGAGGAGAAACAGGGCCACGTTGAACTCGTAATGACCCGATTGAAGAAGGCAAATGTTCAAGTGGACACGCTGAGCACCAAACTAGCGGGTTGAGCGCAGCAAGGCTCAGAGGAGTGAGATTGCTTCGGCAGCAGCTGGAGAGACAGAATGAGTATCTGACTGCCAAAATGCAGGAGCTGGAAGGCTTGCTCAGTTCGAAGTCTCAAGTCCACGATGCCCAAGTCCAGACTCAGTCCCAAGTCCACGATGCCCAGGTCCAGACCCAGTCCCAAGTCCAAGACGTCCACGTCCAGACTCAGTCTCAAGCTCAGGACGTCAAATCCAGACCCTGTCTGAGGTCTAGGTCCCAGTCACAGCCACGGCTCAGGTCCCGGTCCACACGCCCGGCTCACGTTCCTGACACCACAGCCATGTCCCTTGCTCAGGCCATGTCCTCGCTCAGGCCATGTCTCTCTTTCAAGCTTACGCCACGCTCCGAGCTCAAGCCACGTCTCGAGCTCACGCCACGCGTCTCAAGCTCAAGCCATGTCTCAAGCTCAAGCCATGGCTCTTATCAAAGCTACGTCTCCGAGCTCAAGTCACGTCTCTCACTCAAGCCATGTCTCAAGCTCAAGCCACGTCTCAAGGTCAAGCTCAAGCCACGTCCCAAGCTCAAGCCACATCTCAAGCTCAAGCCACGTCTCAAGCTTAAGCTATGTCTCGCTCTCAAGCCATGTCTCAAGTTCAAGCTCAAGCCAGGTCTCTCGCTCACGCCAAGTCTCAGGTTCAAGTTCACGCCATGTCTCTCACTCAAGCCATGTCTCAAGCTCAGAGCCATGTTTTTCGTCTAAGCCATGTTTCTCATCCAAGTCATGTCCCAGGTCTCAGCTGAGGCCCGCGGCTCGCAAGCCCGGTTCAGCTAAGGACTTTGCTCTGCTCCCCCTGCTCCAAAGACACCATGCAATTTGTTCCTGGCGCTGCTTTGGGACATTCAGCCAGGGGTCCGGGGCCGCCGATGGATGGGGAGGGACTCTTGGCACCGGGAGGAGTACCTTTGGGGGGGCTTCTCTTCTTTCTATATCTGTCCGTGTCTATCAGAGCAAGTTTACCAAACCTATTCACACACCATCCCCATCTATAAAAGCTCACAATTTCACTCCAGACAGTTGTCAGCGCTGACATACAATTACAGTTACATTAAACATTGTGGCAAATCCTATAGCAGCTATAAGCAGTCGTTCCCTCACCAGCCTCTCTTTTTTACCCCCCCACAACGTCTCCTTAAAGAAAACAGCGATTACCACGCGTCTTTAAATGTGGAGAATTCGTGTGTCTCTGTGAATGAGCTGTTACTGTAGAAATGATGATGCATGAGTTTTCCAGTTGTCTCAATGCACAGTGGTGCTGTCTACATTAAAAACACCCTAACACCACCTGGTCTAGATCATGACCACGTCCTCTCTTGAATATGGTAAATGTGCACTTATATAGCGGTTTTATCCAAAGCGCTTTACACTGTGTCTCATTCACCCATTCACACACCAATGGTAGCAGAGCTGCCATGCAAGGCGCTAGCTTGCCATCGGGAGCAACGTGGGGTTCAGTGTCTTGCCCAAGGACACTTCAGCATGTGAAATCACCCGGGCGTGAATCGAACCGCCAACCCTACGATTAGTGGACAACCCACTCTACCAACTGCGCCACAGCCGCCCATGGGTCCAGCATCGGTCGGCCAAATAACATCTCCGAACACTTCATCCAGGTCGTAGTGTATTCCACATTCTCCAAATTCCTCAAAAAAATAAGTCCATGAACTGTTGAACATTCTCCAGCACTCTGGGTCTACGTTACCGCGACTTCGCTGTGCCCATGCGTGAGCCGGATCGCAAAAGTGATACGTGATGAACCGCACAAACTGTCCCTCGGGTCGGTTTCGGTTCGCTCAGGCTGGAGAAATAGCTCTGATAGTCTCGGATGAAGAACTCCAGACCGGCCGTAACGACCAGATGATCCGGTCCGGCATTTCTTCCCTAAACCCGCTGCGGAAACTGCACTGAATCCAGGGGGGGATACCGGTTGGTGAGTCGCGAGTTCGGCGTCCTTGCCGGCTCCCGCGGCTTCTCTGGTGAGGCGGGTTGGATTTCTTCATGATCTGCTACTCCCTTGTGTGGCTCGTGATTCTGTGGACGGTTTGGGACCGTGTTGTAGTGGAGGCAGACTACTACAGGCGTGAGGCACAGATCAATGCTTTATTTAATAATATACACAGGCGTAGACACACTCTTCATTCAAAATAAAGGACCAAAGCATAACGTCAACTTAAAGTCTCTACATACTTAACTACAACATAGACTCTAATATCTATACACATATATAATCACGAGCCACGCGCTGGGAAACACAGCCGCACAAAATAAGGCAGGTAATCAAACTAAACCCCAACACCTGTCGTGAGATCGCGTTCACGCCGCAGACTAACTACGAATCACGGCACCCAACTCAACTCGCTAGCGGTCCCTAGCGGTGGTGGGCGTGACAAGTGCCAAGTATAATATTATTTTAGATTTAGATCATTTCTCCCACATTTAATTATTTCTGTGGTGGTGTTCCTCCTGTGATAAAAGCAGAAAGTAGCTTCTGAGCTGTAGTCAATCAATGCCTTCATCACAGGAGAAACAACACCACAGCTCTGTTTACGACACTAATCATTTGTGATCCTGCATGTTCTTCTTAACTCTGGGTTTTTTTTTTTTGTTTTGTTTTTTTCTCTGACACCACAGCAATTTTTTATTTTAAAAAAGAACGATACTATATATTTGCACTTTTCAAAGAATTTCTTGATGTCACTTACATTGTAAACAGCTATAAACTGTTTATAAATAAATGTTCTTAAGGAACAGTGTACAGTCTACAATCTACAGTGTACAGCAGGGCAATTTAACGTGACCTACAGTATAATTAACATGGAAACATCTAAACTGCTGGTTTCTTCTTCTGTGAAGCTTCTCCAGGTTTTTCTTGCAGCTTCTTTCAGTAGTTGTTTGTTTTGGGGGTTTCTCCTTTCAGTCTCCTCTTCAGGAGGTGAAATGCTGATCAGTTGGATGAAGGTCTGGTGATGGACTTGTCCAGTCTAACACCTTCCACTTTAGCCCCCATGATGAAGTCCTGTGTTGAGGTGGAAGTGTATTTTGGATCGTTTTCTTGCTGCATGATGAAGTTCCTCCTGATTCATTCGGATGCATTTCTCTGCATAAATCTGAAGATAAAATGTTCCTGTAAACTTCTGAATTCAAGAGAAAAAAGAACATGATTAGAAAATGAAATGGAAATATTGTGATGTAGTTTAAGAATCTAAGCATCAACAAAATGTACAAAATGTATACAATTAATAAATGTATGCATATAATAGTGGCATTTATTTAAAAAGATTATTATAGACTTTTATTGATTTTATTATTTTTAATCAAAATATTATTTTGTATCACATTCTTTTTTCTAGGTCATTCTGTGTTTTTCTCAGAATTTGGAATTATGGAAAATTGCTGACTGCAGCACTTGTGTATGGTTTGAATGTCATTAGTCAAGCAGAAGTCAAAGGAAAGTTGGAAGTGTGTTCGTTTGTCATAATTTGGGTAGAAGAAGTGAAATGTAAAATAGGAAGTGCATCAGGGTGTCAGCCTGCATGTGTGTTTAATTATTTCACATGCTGACAGTTCAGTTCTGCAGAGAAATCTCCTTTATTAAACAAAGCCTTGGTCATTGATTGTGATTGGTTGAGCCGCATTCGAAGCCATTGTAGACTACCCTTTAAACTCACACCTGTGACCTCATTACTTCAGTATTACTGTGCCAAATAAAGTATTTCAAAAAGTCATTTTGATTTACTGCATGGGCTAAGTGTGCATGAATGGTTGAAAGAGACAGATAGGATAGAGGAGGATGAGGAAATAAAAAGGAAATTAATGAGAGTAATTGAAGAGCTGCATTTTGCATGTTATGCTAATAATACCAATTTTTGAGAAAAAAATACAAAAAAAAACATCTAAAGGGCCCATCCCAAAAGTACCTGGATGGTCTCGTATTTCTGGTAGAGTTTCGAAGTATGGATCCGTGGACACTTTTTTCAGCTATTATTACCCACAGTATCTTGCATGAAGGAGGAGGAGTTTTGTGATGGTTTGCTCGCCAAATTGAAGGACACAGTTTAGAAAACACAAAACTAGTAAGATACGTTTGTGTACATGGTATAAAAATAAGCTCTTACTCTTTCAATAAAGGCAGTTTAAGTCAAGCCAAAAGGTGCATTAATGCCACCTACTGGACAGGACTGTAATCAGGTTTATACCACAGCGCTGTTCTTGATTCTGATTGGCTGACAGACGTTCTGAGGTGTGCAATTATTTTTCAGTAAATGCACAGCTGAAGAAGTTCCAGTCAGGCCTTGACTGTATAACAGTTCCGTATAACAGTAAAGTTAATGTTAGGAATTGTGATCTTCAGGTTAGAGAAGCGAAAATACACAAAAAGACGGTGCGTGAACACCGCCATAAACTTCCACAACAAGGCCTTGGGAGAGTTTGCTAAATGATACACAGACACAGAAAATTCATATAGCAAGATCTCTCATTTATCTATTAACCATTGATTGGCTATTCAGAAGAGCCTAAATTTATCAAAAAACCAGGAAGCATACCAATGTAAGAGAGAGTGAGCTCCTAATCTCAGCTCGTTACCTGTATAAAAAGACACCTGGGAGCCAGAAATCTTTCTGATTGAGAGGGGTGAAATACTTATTTCCCTCATTAAAATGCAAATAAATTATAACATATGTGACATGCATTTTTCTGGATTTTTCTGGTCTCTCACTGTTCAAATAAATCTACCATTAAAATTATAGACTTGTCAGTGGACAAACGTACAAAATCAGAAGGGGATCAAATACTTTTTTCCCTCACTGTACATTTATACATAATGCCTGTGTGTTCTACACAATGTAGACATCTATAATATATGGAGACTATGCAGTAATTATAATATATTGAAACAATTATTATTATTCCTTTAGTTATTCTACATTTACATGCATGTACTACAGACCGCAGTTAAATGGGATATTAAGGCCATTGTGTATTGTATAAACCTGCTAAGCACAGGTGAGATCAATAAGTAATACAGGGGGTGGCTGTGGCTCAGGTGGTAAACTAATCGCAGGGTTGGCGGTTCGATTCCCGGCCCACATGACTCCACATACCGAAGTGTCCTTGGGCAAGCCACTGAACCCCAAGTTGCTCCGGATGGCAAGTTATCGCCTTGCATGGCAGCTCTGCTACCATTGGTGTGTGAGTGTGTGTGTGGAGACACAGTGTAAAGCGCTATATATGTGCGCCATTACCATTTACCATTTAATATTAACCCCCGTAGCCCCGCTCCATTCCCACAGTTATATCTCTTTTACAGCATACTCCAGGACATGAGCGTCATAAGGAAGTGGTTTACTTCTCCTTTTGTGTCTATTTAAGCCTCTGTGAGGACAGAAATTCTGCAGGTGAAACAAGATGGAGTTTGGATTCATGATATTTTTGCTCAGCTCTGCTCTTTTTGGGCACAGCTCTGGATTCACAACACGTAAGTCTGCAATTAGAAAAGTGGCGAACATTTAATTCTCATTCATCTTTTGAATAATTACTTGCTTTATGCTTTATTTAGAGTAGCAAAACAAAGCGTTGTGCATTTTACTTCATGAGAATCTGTTCATCATCCTTTTGTTCACTACTTTAAAAGTAACTCTGATATTATACATGGAATAAAAACACTCCATGTCATGCTGTTACAGGAAAATAATCAGCAACGTGGTGGTGTGATGAAGCAGAGCATTATTACAACCCTGAAGTTGATTATTTTTACTATTACAGCACATCCCCAAGTGTTTTATTCCTCTTTCCCTAACATTTCATGTTTATTTTGTCTTTTTAAATAGCTGATGCCACACCGTACTGGTACACAACAGCAGGTATGTAGATGGTAAATATAGATGAGTGATCCATTACAATAGCTCAGTGTTAGGACGTCTCTTATAGCACCAGTGATTCAGTATGTGTGTACATTGTCCCGACAACAGGTGAGGTTTCATTGTTAAATATTAAACACTGGTGCTAATCTCAGAATTTCATAACTGAGTAATGAAGTCTAAAAAATGGAAAAAAGTTCTGAGATAAGATTAACAATTAAAGAAACCCTTTATAACTCCATTATAAGGGTCAGAAATTCATGGTGCTATAAGGTAGTAACATTAGATTTACAGTGTTTGTAGACCAAAAATCAGTATTATTCAATACTGATGTACTGGTGATAATTTATGAAAAATGATTACTTGATACAGAGGTGATGTAAAAATGTCTTGAATGTATGTTCACTGAAAAGGCGTCATCAAATGCACTCCATCATTAATAACTGCTTTACTTAACACAGTCTACATACATAATATACCACAGCACTGTTCAGTTCTGGATTGTGATTGGTCAGAAGGTGTTGATTAACTTTAGGCAGCATGACGATGGCCATCGTATAGGGGTACTCATATATGTGATAGTGTTTTATAACTGTGGTGTTTTTCAGTTGTAGCCCATGTGGTGGAAATCTGACTCAATCACGAGGGAATTTTTCAGCCCGATTATCCCAATAATTATCCCAATACGCATACTGCACATGGAGCCTGCTGGCTGGAGAGCACAGGTGGTTACGTTAAACTTCACGAGAAGTAAGAAATCACCTTCCTGTTTCACACCTGCTGATAAATCATACCTGACTATGTTTAGATCTTTGTCATTTAAGAATATTTGTTTGTGGTTAGTTTCATTACACTGTGCTGAGTTGATTTTATTTTGTTTCCATTTGCTTTTCTTCAGTTTGCAGTCATACTATGACTTTATCCGCGTGTACGATGGTCCGACTGCTCAACATGCACTTTTGGTTTCTGTGACTGGAAATCAGAGAGCTACCTTCAACTCCCAGCAGATACGGCACATCGGTTTCACCAGTGATCACACACAAACTCAACAAGGTTTTCAAGCTGAATGGGCTTTTATAGGTTAGTGTTATTTAATCTCATTTCAACTCCTTTCATTTTGTTTATGGACAGTTCAGTGAAAAAAATGTAATAAAAATAAATAAATTACTAAATAAACAATAAACATTTACCAATTCCGTGGTAGAAAACACTACAGAACATGTTGGTAAAAGGAAAATAATCAACTTCGGGGTGGTAACAGCAACGCCGCTTCAATAACCTGTTGAAGAAGGTAGCATAAGGAGAACTGTCTTCTCAGGGTTCTGATTCAGGATAAATACATTTCAAAAACCATCACAGGAAAGAGGTCACAGCGAAGGGAGACCGTCATTTTGTTCAGAAGAGAGAAAAAGCAAGTGTGTAAAATGATGAACAGAACTGTTTCCCGATGGAGGAGTAACTTTTGATAACGTACTGATTTTAAAATACTCGATTATGATATTTTCTCAAACCAAATTGTACCTGTCACTGAAAACATGTATGGGTCTTTTCTTTCTTTAAGTCTTTTCAGTATTTATTTGTTATGTTGTTGTTATTACAATAATGCAATGTAAATATTAATAATAATTTGCCTATGTGAGTTTTGTTTTACAAGGCTTGGAGAAATAGTGACACCGCAGGTTAAACTATCCATCCATCCATCCATCTTCAATCACAGACACACTCACACACCCATTCATACACTACGGACAATTAACCAAGCTGCCAATCAGCCTACCATGCATGTCATTGGACTGGGGGAGGAAACCGGATTACCGGAGGGAAACCCCGAAGCACGGGAGAACATGCAAACTCCGCACACAGGTTAAACTAGTGACCTGTATTTAATTTATGTTACTGTGGTCATGTGATTAGCCTAACTAATAGCAAACATGTGCATGCAGTTTTTGGTGCTACGCTGTACACAGAGTTAGGTGCTAAAGAAGAGAATAATTAAACAGCGTTACAGCAACTCCTAGATTTCTGGTTGGAAGGTGCACACGTTTTTCATGGTGTTTGATGGTGTTTGAATGTGCTTAAGTTGTGAAGGGATGCAGTAAAAGAACGGCAAACATCAGTTGAGGCGTACGTTTTAATCTGACCAGAAGAATTAAATTTGGGAGCAGCTACACAAATGATCACACTTTTACTGTGTTTATAATACTGATACTGTGATTCACTGAGAACCATGGTGTGTTTCATGTGGAGCTCTATGTGGTGGAACTCTGACTCAATCACGTGGGGAATTTTTAAGCCCCCGTTATCCCAATAATTATCCCAATAACGCAAACTGCACATGGAGCCTGCTGGCTGGAGAACGTGGTTTTCCGAGAAGGTGGTTTCGTTAAACTTCACGTTCGTCACGTAAGAAATCACCTTCCTGTTTCTCACCTGCTGATAAATCATACCTGACTTTGTTTAGATCTTTATCATTTAAGAAAATATTTGTTGTTAGTCTGTAAGGCTAGTTTAACTGCTGCTAAGACGGTCCAACTGCTCAGCATTCACTTTTGGGTTCTGTGACTAGAAATCAGAGAGCTACCTTCAACTCCAGCAACAGATACATGACTGTCGTTTTCTCCAGTGACGTAATCGTTGCCTTCACAAGGTTTTCGGGCTGAATGGACTTTCAAAAGTACGTGTTTGTTCAACTTATTTAACTTCAATTTCTGTGTGTTTGTGTGAGCAGAACTCATCTATCCAACTGTCTAAACAGGAAGTTCATCACAGTTTTCACTTGAAGTCAGTGTTGTTGAAGTTATCAGCTGTTCACTCATGGAGACTTGAGTGCAAAACTGGTCACATCAATAGTAGTCCAAAGTCTTCCTTATGGTTTTAAGTGGTACCATCCTCAGTGATCTCATTATTCGTTAGGCCGTCCATGTCGGGCCATCCTCTCCACCTGCTAACCTGCTAAATCTTTGCTACATGCTTTAAGGAATGTCCGTGGCATGTATACATCTAAATTCAAAGACATACCTTTTTAAATAACAGGGCAGAGCTCCCCCAGTGTCAAGTAATGGATGGAAAATTAGCAGAGCAGTGTTTAATGTTACATTTAATAATAATGTGTGTTTATGTGTGTGTGTGTGTGTGTGTGTGTCTGTGTGTGCGTGTGTGCGTGTGTGTGTGTACACTCTACAGCCTGTGGGGGGGAGTCTTTACGGCTCAGGCTCCATCTCCAGTCCTTACTACCCGGTAATTACCATGACAACGCGTTATTGTGTGGCATCTCTCGGCTCCGGCAGGACAGACCGTCTTCCTCTCGTTCCAGTACTTAGAGTCAGTCCATTTCCCAAATTTTACTTTCACTGTATACATCTACTACTTATTCAAATTACATCTGAATTATCACAGGAAATCATTTATTTGTTTATTTCTAATAAATTCATAATAAACAATTTTTATGATGTTTCCTTTGCTGAGTGAATTAATCTATTTATATTCAATATAAATTTACAGTTGTTGTCGGAAGTTTACATACACTCATCATGGACATGAATGTCATGGACAATATCGGGCTTTCAATCATTTCTTTGAACTTTTATTTTTCTGGAGCAGAATGATTGTACAACATACATCTTGGTTCACAAGTTTTTATTTATTTGGGGTTTTCTGTAATCAACACAGGGTCACAGGTCAAAAATATACATACAGCACACCTCATATTTAGTTGAATGTCCCTTAGCAAGTGTCACCTCGAGCAGACGCTTCTGGTAACCATCAACCAGCTTCTGGCAGAATTCTGGATGGATATTTTGCAATATTCACATTATATTTACTTTAATTAAAAGCGATAAAACACATCTTGCTATGAGGCCTTTAATTATATGATTTCTTTTAACTTCATCTTTTTAATATTTGTGTTAATTGTAGATATGAATTGAATCATTTGTTTTAATTTTTAGTAAATCCATCGAGTGCTCTACTTATTTATTTGTGTGTGTGTGTGTGTGTGTGTGTGTGTGTGTAGTCTGGAACGCTGCTGCAACTGTGATTATGTGAGTGTGTATGATGAAGCTCTGTCAGAATAGCCCGAGCAAACTGGACTTCCAGTCGTCCTCGTCCTACATGACCGTGATGTTCAGGAGTGACTACTCTGGGGTTGGCGTGGCTTTAAAGCGTACTTCAGTTCCTCCCTCAACCAAAACACAGGTACACAGTCTATTATAAAATAGAGTTATATGAAACACAAAGTTTGATGAGAACACTTTGTTCAGAGTGTGTTATGCTGCTCTGTGTCTCTGCATGAGCAGTGGTTTGTGAAGTTTCAGGTGTGGCATGTCTTAGCCCTCACCTTCCCTGGTTGGTAACTGTTTTATGATAAGAGAGAGCTAGCTGGTGGACCAAAACTAAATTAAGGAGAAAATGGTTGGAAAAAAATAGAAAAATGAAAAAACAGCACAGTACACAAATAAAACCAGCTAGTTGAAGCTAAAGCCTCCAAAAGGCTTTGATGATTTTTTGGTCACGTTCTTGAATTACTTTCATTTAGACTTGACCTTGCCTTGGCCTTGACTCCTTAAGACTCAGTTTTGACTTGATCTTGGTCCTCGTCTTAAACTTGTTTTGGAGTTGGTAAGGTCAGTCTAAGTAGACCCATGCCGACACATACAGGCAATTCTTTATGTGTCCAAAATTCAGGTGATGTGCCCAAACCTTTCCAACCAAGAAAGACTTTATCTGCCAGAAAAATATCACCTAAAAATTCAACGTATTAATGTACCAGCAGTAGTTGGATATGCATCATATATTATTAGGAGGCCAAGAAACTTATACTTATTCTGTCTTTTCTTCTTCTTCTTCTTCTTCTTCTTCTTCGTCTGGGTTGGGTGTCTGTGGCAGCCCATAGAACCATCTGATAAACATTTGCGAAATTTGGTACAGTGATTGGGGAGGGTCTAGGGAACATTCTGACCAAATCTGGCCAAGTGCTGGCAACGATCTTGCCCCATCATTGGGTCAAATTTTTGGTAAATTTGGAAGTATGTTTATGGTCATAACTTTTGAACCGTGTCCAAAATTTAAAAGCCAGGCATCCCTGGATTCTCTGGGTTGAGATTAGTTAAATTCCTACAAATTTTGTCCAATCACCACCAAATTTGGCACTATACATCTTCAGACTAAGTAGATTTAGTGACGACATCACTGACTGGACAAAAGTTACAACAACATGCTTAAAAATGTTTACATCTAACTGCATTTTAGTTACTCCTCCTCCAAATTGTCCAATCTTCACCAAATTTTGCGTACATTAGCATGTGACCTGTCTGATCAAAGGTTATCAAAGGAATTTTTGATTTTCAAAACCGTTCTCCTGTAAAGCACTGGCAAATGCCAAAAACAGGATGTGAGGGTGTATCTCAAAAATGCATCAATGTGTCATGAAACTTGATAAGTATCTTCAGTACTATGCCAGCAATGTATATAATGTAATTATAATCTGACCTGTTAGTCCTTTATGTGAACTGCAGTTATTCCAGTAAGAGGAGTTCCCCACCTGCTACCTCCTATGAGTCAGGAATTTAGTGATCCCTATTTCCAACTAGGCAGGCATAGTATGTTGGGAAAATGTAGTGGAGGAGATCAGTAATGATTGTAGTTAAGGTTGAGCTGAAGTTTACCGATAGGCCCCAAGTGTCTTGTTATTAGTGATGGTTTTCCATGCTGATACTGGGTTACATGTTAAGTCTTTCAGCTCTTCAGAGAAGTTCTTTTCACTGCTCAAATACCCCTAGATTGTGTGTCTATGGTCGGGGCAATCACAGTAGCAGATCACATTTGTAAACATCAGTGAAACAGTTCAAATACGATCATAGACTTTACCCCTCCACTAGTTTTTCCTACACCTGCACTGATTTCCTCTCCGAGTAGACCTCAATCAGGAACTGTATACCCTTCAGCTTCAGCTAAATCCTTCAGCTTCTCTGAGACGAATTTTTGTTGCTGTCAAGAGGCGGACGTCAGGGAAGTAGGACAGATGCAAGTGCAGTTAGGACAAGACCTTTATTGACCAAAGGAGAGCAGACACAAAACAACAAAGAACAAGAAACAAGCAACATGACAAATAACCTAAGTTAAGCCCTATGCTATGCTACACTATGCTATGCTCTAAGCAATTCTATCTGCACATGAACTATGGCTATGACCAGGAACATGAACATGGACATGAACTATGAAACATGGCATGGAACAAAGACACTCTAGATCTATAATGTAGTCTAATCTAATTCTATATCTATCTCTGTCGCTAAATCACTCTATAAGCTACTAGGCTAAGAGCTAGGCTATGCTAGAAGCAATGCTATGCTAACTAGCCTTGACAGGGACTAGCACTATGGCTATGACTATAGCTATGGCTAGGAAACATGAACAAGAACTATAACACTTGGCAGGAACAAAGACTCTAACTCTTTTCACTATCTAATTCGCGCGCTGCTTCCCGTAGGAATCGTGACAGTTGCCCACAGTACATTCTATACCTTGTTGTACAGTTAGTTGCTCTTTCTTTGGTAGACATCTGTAACTTTACAAAGCTGCCTAGGAATGTAAATGAAGTTGTATAAGATGCCATAATATCCATGAACTCATTCAGACCAGTGCTTGCTACCTGCTTTCTCTATTTAGGCAGTTCATGTAACAATGATGTATTTATTTTTGTCTTTATCATTTCAGCTGTCGGAGAGACAACACGGTTAACATATACAGAAATGGAAATCGTTACTTCGCTCAGTTCAGCTTCAGCGCATTCAAGTTCCTGCACACACACAACAAGGTGTTTCTCAGGTGTGATGTCGTTACCTGCCCTGACAACGACTACAACTCACGATGTCGCCAAGGATGCCGTAATCACAGGAAACGAAGCACTAGCTCTGATCACCACACCGAGGCTCTCACCCTTGGGCCAATCACACTCAAAGGTCAGAGGACAACTTGTGAATTTTGACTAGGGACTTTGAAAGACTCTTATTGTGCACAAAAGTGTAGAAGACAATCCCATAATTCTGTTTATTACACAATATGGTGGACAGACATTTTAAGGATGCAATGTATCATAAAACGTGATAAACAGAAAAGCAGGATTATTATGTATTCAGAATATTATTAATTAATTTATTTATTTATTTACAGGTCCAGAGGAGGCTGAGGACAAGAAGTGAACTCACACTGATTGATTAATTACTCACTTAAATATAGTTAACACTGAATAATTTGACTAACCTTCCTCTATTAAAGCATTATCTAAAGGCAAGCTGGTGTGGTGTCATTGGTGTTATGATAAGAAAATAATTATATTTATTTGTTAAAATCTGTAGAACTTATA
>JAAGNN010000093.1:2500-17500 GCA_012411365.1 Ameiurus melas
GTTTAGGGTTTATGATAGGTTTTAGGGATCAGAGCTATAGTTAAAGTGCACGGTTATGTTTAGGGTTTATTATGGATTTTAGGGATCAGAGCTATAATTAGAATAATGATTATGTTTAGGGTTTATGATGGGTTTTTAGGTTTCATTGCTATAGTTAAAGTAACGGTTATGTTTAGGGTTTATGATAGGTTTTAGGGATCAGAGCTCTAGTTAAAGTAACGGTTATGTTTAGGGTTTATGATGGGTTTTAGGTTTCAGAGCTATAGTTAGATTTTTTTTTTTTTTTTTTTTTTTTTTTTTTTTTTTTTTAAACTAAATTTTAGGACACATCATCAGTAGTGCTCCTCAGAATCATTGGGTGTTTCGGCCTTTCGTCACTATACACCCTCCTCATGAGGCGGCCAGCCGTGGGTCGATCAGTCCCCAGCTTGTGTCCCATAGCCAATCCATACTTACAATCCGTACAAGGTACGGTTTCAAATGATATTTTATTTGAGATAGGCCTATGTTTTTGAGTTAATTAACCATTCATTCATTCATTCATTCATTTATTTTGTTCTGATATGATCTTAGTATGACCTACTAATTGTTTTTTCAATTCCTATCGGTTTTGGCTACTTACGAGATGATAATTTATATTGGAAGCATGTTGGATCAGTCAATTTAGATTGTTTTAGACCTACGTATTGGTTGGTGGATCCTTATTTTAATTTCTGTATTAATATAATCAACTGATTGTATTTTAGAGCCCTGTCAGTTTTAGCTTTTTATTAGGAGCATGTCGGTTTGGTTAATTAGATTGTTTTAACCCAAGTATTGATTGATGGATTATTATTTTAATTTCTGTATTGGTGTAACCTACTGATTGTATTTTAAGGCCCTGTCCGTTTTGGCTACTTAAGGAAAAGTAATTTATCTAAGGATCATGTTAGTTCAGAACCTTAAGTTGCTTTAGGCCCAAGTATTGTTTGGCTTATTGTTTTAATTCCAGTCTTTGAATTTTATTTATTTATTTATTTATTTATTTATTTATTTATTTATTTAACAATTGATTTAGGCCTAAGTATTGTTTGATTGCTTATTGTTTTACACTCATTTAATTTAACCCTTTTAAGTAATGTTAGCTTGCCCAATTTGCCTAATAAGGTTTAGTTATTAAAAGCGTAAGCGGCGGTGTTTAGGACGTCGGGTAACGTATACTTACCTTGCTCAGCCCGGAGTGACTCTTGTTAACACCGCAAGGTTTCCCGAGTCACCCGAACTGAGCCTATAGCTAAGTCTAACGCAGGCGTCCTATCTAACTAAACCAGGGGTCCAGAGGTAGGTCCCGTGCAATACGTCACCTCCGGATGGCCCTGGGTGGGTTACAACTCAGCGGATGGCTTGACCCTACCGTTCCTCCTCACAAGGATTCGGAACCTTTCGGGAAACCATCAAGCTTCTACTGAGTTGGGCCCCCTGGGGTTAAGCGTGTGCCAGCGGATTCCTTCCCTACCTTACTCCAAAGAGTAGTCTCGGGAAGTGATCAGGCTTCTACTGACGTAGCCGCCCCCCGACTCGGATGTGGGAGTGGTCCCCACCCACTAGGCCCTTTCTAAGATCGATTTCCTTATTATGGTAAAAAAATTTCTTCGGATTATGTATTTGTAGTTGACTGAAAGGTTGGGATTCTATGCACGAGTATCAAAAGTCCGCGTGCGATTAGCTCCTACGGTTGTTAGGATGTTTGCGTTTAAACTCTCATTTAAGTTAGGACCATGATCCTTTCTGTCTCGCATAAATCTCTGTCTCAGCGAATCCGCATCACCCAGTATATTATTTGGCCAAGCTAGGATAAAACCGTGTATTTTACCCCCCTATTCTACTTATTAGTAAATTACAATCCGTGTTTCACTTCTTTACCGTATTATTATTATTATTATTACTCCATTTATTATAACCTTCAGCGCGAGCTCTGTGTTAAAAGATGTTTTTTCTTTTTCACTTCGGTATCCCAGCCGTGAAAAAAAAACGCTCCAGATCGCGCGCAGAATAGTCACCTTAAAATTCGATTTTCGCAGCGATTGTGTTTCTATACGCGTGTCTTAATCTTACCAGGGTGTTGGTTTTGCTTCGAAACGGGTATTAATTATTTTTAATATTTTCCGCTGTGTGACCGGCGCGATCAGCTGAAGCGATCTGAGGGAGTAATTCTAATGTGCAGCCACTGAAATATTCATTGATAAAAACGTGCGTGAGTCAAGTTTTAAGTCTTGAATCGTCTTTAGCGCGAGCTCCGTGCTTGAAAACGCACTTTCACTTCCGGTATTTCAGCCGTGAAAAACGCTCCAGATCGCGCAGAATAATCACCTTAAAATTAGATTTTCACAGCGGTTGTGTTTCTAAAGTGTGTCTTAATCTAACCAGGGTGTTGATTTTACTTCGAAACGGATTCATTATTATTTTTAATATTTTCCGTAGTATGATCGCACGATCAGCCGGGACGGTCCGTGGGCGTGGTTCTGTGCACCTGTAGTAGTGCACGTCACATTCATTGATTAAAAGCTGGCGTGAGTGGGTTTGGTGAGTTAAACGTCCTTTACTTCCGGTATAAGGGTCGGTATTTAAGCGTTTAATAGCCCTCTTAAGAGTGAAACTTGGACAGTAGTTGTATTTTCATACTGTGTCCTGATCTAACACGGTGTTGATTTTGCTTCGAGGCGGATGGTTTATCGTCTTTAGTATTATTTCGCGGTGGGCGTTGTTGATAGCGGAGCTTGCGCGTTCCGAGCGCCCCCCACACGTGTCACCTGTTGTGATGCGCACTAAAGCCAATGGAGAGAGACTACGTGGGTGACGTATTCTGGTTTGAAATCAGCTTCGGCGCGCGTGGTGTGTTTACTTCCTGGTTTTCCAGGCCCAAGCCAATGCTCTAAATACTGCGAGATTAGCTATTTTAAAGCTAGATCTTTACAGTGATTGTGTTCCCGTTTATTACCTCATCCTACGTGGGGTGCCGTGTTCGCGTCGAGTTGGATAATTTTGGAATTTTTTCTTTAGAATGGCCGGTATGCATACCCATGACTGGAGTATTAGGACCTGTCTACACTGAGGTATTTATTCAATTCTTTGATAAAGCCTTATATGGGAAGTTATTCGGGAAACCAGGAGGTTAAAGTTTTTAATTTACGTATTTGTAGGTTTGTTTGTGTATTTAGTTAATGGAATTGAGATGTGAATGTGTTTGTTCTGATAGATTTGTAGTTAGGATCGGTTGGTGATGTCAGATGGATTAAGGTTAGGGTGGGTCACGTTATTTTATTCATTTATACCTGTACTTTATCCCTCCATTTAGATTCTAGTTTGGGATTTATAAATTAGGTTAGATGATGTTTTACTCTGACACGGTTGAGGTCAAGCTATTATTTTTTTATTTTTTTATTTTTTATTTACTACAATACTGTTGGGGTCCCACTATCATTATATATTTATTTATTTATCCCTTTAGTTATTTATTTTTCCTTTTATCCTAGTATACGTGTTGGTTTGTCTATGTATTTCGTTTAATGAGTTTCCAGCCTGTAACAATGTTCGTTCCTATAGTTTTGTAGTTGGGGTCGGTTTTTTTTTTGGCCCAGTAGTCAGGTACAGAGGAGATTAAGGTGAAGTTAGATTATGCTATTCTATACAACAATACATCTTTTAATAAGGCTTTAACTGGGGAGTTATTTGGGAGATCTAGGATATTAATTCTTCTATTTTATATATTTGTTGGCTTGTTTATGTATTTCGTTTAATGAGCTTTCAGCCTGTAACAATGTTTGTTCCTATAGTTTTGTAGTTAGGGTGGGTTTTTGTTTTTGGCCAGTAGTCCGGTACAGAAGAGATTAAGGTGAAGTTAGATTATGCTATTCTATACAACTGATACATCTTTTAATAAAGCTTTAACTGGGGAATTATTTGGGAGCTCTAGGATATTAGTTCTTCTATTTTATATATTTGTTGGTTTGTTTATGTATCTCGTTTAATGAGCTTTCAGCCTGTAACAATGTTCGTTCCTATAGTTTTGTAGTTAGGGTTGGTTTGTTTTTGGCCCAGTAGTCAGGTACAGAGGAGATTAAGGTGAAGTTAGATTATGCTGTTCTATGATACATCTTTTAATAGAACTTTAACTGGGGAGTTATTCGAGAGATCTAGGATATTAGTTCTTCTGTTTTATATATTTGTTGGTTTGTTTATGCATTTCGTTTAATGAGTTTCCAGCCTATAACAATGTTCGTTCCTATAGTTTTGTAGTTAGAGTTGGTTTGTTTTTGGCCCAGTAGTCCGGTACAGAAGAGATTAAGGTGAAGTTAGATTATGCTATTCTATATAACTAATACATCTTTTAATAAAGCTTTAACTGGGGAGTTATTTGGGAGATCTAGGATATTAATTCTTCTATTTTATACATTTGTTGGCTTGTTTATGTATTTCATTTAATGAGCTTTCAGCCTGTAACAATGTTTGTTCCTATAATTTTGTAGTTAGGGTTGGTTTGTTTTTGGCCCAGTAGTCCGGTACGGAAGAGATTAAGGTGAAGTTAGGTTATGCTATTCTATATAACTACTACATCTTTTAATATGACTTTAACTAGGGAGTTATTTGGGAGATCTAGGATATTAATTCTTCTATTTTATATATTTGTTGGCTTGTTTATGTATTTCATTTAATGAGCTTTCAGCCTGTAACAATGTTTGTTCCTATAATTTTGTAGTTAGGGTTGGTTTGTTTTTGGCCCAGTAGTCCGGTACGGAAGAGATTAAGGTGAAGTTAGGTTATGCTATTCTATATAACTACTACATCTTTTAATATGACTTTAACTAGGGAGTTATTTGGGAGATCTAGGATATTAATTCTTCTATTTTATATATTTGTTGGCTTGTTTATGTATTTCGTTTAATGAGCTTTCAGCCTGTAACAATGTTCGTTCCTATAGTTTTGTAGTTAGGGTCGGTTTGTTTTTGGCCCAGTAGTCCGGAACAGAAGAGATTAAGGTGAAGTTAGATTATGCTATTCTGTACAACTAATATATCTTTTCATGAAGCTTTAACGGGGGAGTTATTTGGGAGCTCTAGGATATTAGTTATTCTATTTTATATATTTGTTGGCTTGTTTATGTGTTTCGTTTAATGAGCTTTCAGCCTGTAACCATGTTTGTTCCTATAGTTTTGTAGTTAGGGTTGGTTTGTTTTTGGCCCAGTAGTCAGGTACAGAGGAGATTAAGGTGAAGTTAGATTATGCTGTTCTATGATACATCTTTTAATAGAACTTTAACTGGGGAGTGATTCGAGAGATCTAGGATATTAGTTCTTCTATTTTATATATTTGTTAGCTTGTTTATGTATTTCGTTTAATGAGCTTTCAGCCTGTAACAATGTTTGTTCCTATAGTTTTGTAGTTAGGGTCGATTTGTTTTTGGCCCAGTAGTCCGGTACAGAAGAGATTAAGGTGAGGTTAGATTATGCTATTCTATACAACTAATACATCTTTTAATAAAGCTTTAGCTGGGGAATTATTTGGGAGCTCTAGGATATTAGTTCTTCTATTTTATATATTTGTTGGTTTGTTTATGTATCTCGTTTAATGAGCTTTCAGCCTGTAACAATGTTCGTTCCTATAGTTTTGTAGTTAGGGTTGGTTTGTTTTTGGCCCAGTAATCAGGTACAGAGGAGATTAAGGTGAAGTTAGATTATGCTGTTCTATGATACATCTTTTAATAGAACTTTAACTGGGGAGTTATTCGAGAGATCTAGGATATTAGTTCTTCTGTTTTATATATTTGTTGGTTTGTTTAAGGGTTAGGGTTTTGAATGTACAATGACCCCCCCACCCCAAAGTTTTTTCCAAAGTTGACCCCAATTGGGCTTTGGTTGTAGTTTTTTTGCACCATTTATTTATTTATTTTTATTTTTCGTACAATGTTTAGTGGGTCAGGGGGGGCGTGGGGAGGGGAACCAAAATTTTAGGGACAGGCTCAAGTTGGATATTGAGTCTAAGGTCGGGTCATATTAGTCTATTGATCCATTCGTCGGATTGACTTCAAGTTTTGACTTTGATTCGTTTAGGATTAGGGATGTACGAATAGTTATGGTCAGGATTGTTGAAGGCGGGGTGAGTTTCGGTATTAATTTTTCCGGAAGTGTTTTAATATTAGAGGTGGAGCGTCCACCAAGTTCAAGCAGGAGTAGGCAGAGTGGAAGGTGGTGGAACGAGGGCGAGCCACTGGACTGAGCAGGTCATCCCCCTATGCCGGACTGGGCATTGTTCCGTTCACCATACACGCCCCCTCAAGCCATCCCTTGATGGATAAAGGGGCGGGCAGGTGCGAGGTTGGCTTAACGTTTAAGCTGGGGTTTGTTTTATTTATTTATTTATTTATTTATTTATTTATTTTATTTATTTATTTTTTTATTTATTTATTTTTACACGAGTGGTTACGGTCAGAATTGTTGAAGGCGGGGCGAGTTTCGGTATTAATTTTTCTGGAAGGGTTTTAATATTAGAGGTGGAGCGTCCACCAAGTTCAAGCAGGAGTAGGCAGAGTGGAAGGTGGTGGAACGAGGGCGAGCCACTGGACTGAGCAGGTCATCCCCCTATGCCGGACTGGGCATTGTTCCGTTCACCATACACGCCCCCTCAAGCCATCCCTTGATGGATAAAGGGGCGGGCAGGTGCAAGGTTGGCTTAACGTTTAAGCTGGGGTTTTTTTTTTTTTTTTCCTTATTATTTATTTTTTACACGACTGGTTACGGTCAGGATTGTTGAAGGCGGGGTGAGTTTCGGTATTAATTTTTCTGGAAGTGTTTTAATATTAGAGGTGGAGCGTCCACCAAGTTCAAGCAGGAGTAGGCAGAGTGGAAGGTGGTGGAACGAGGGCGAGCCACTGGACTGAGCAGGTCATCCCCCTATGCCGGACTGGGCATTGTTCCGTTCACCATACACGCCCCCTCAAGCCATCCCTTGATGGATAAAGGGGCGGGCAGGTGCGAGGCTGGCTTAACGTTTAAGCTGTTTATTTATTTTTGGATTACTTTTGTTTGGGTTGAGTTGTCGGCTAGGCTTGCCGAGGATATAGTGAGCTTAGCATTTTGTGCTACTGTGAGTCTGATAGCATGCTTGGTCCGAGGCTCTGGCTGGGTTAGGTTTTTGAATGTACAATGACCCCCCCCGGACAGTCCGCCACGGAACTGCCCAGTTAGATAGGGGGGTCAAGGGAAGTGCACTGGGCGGCGCTTGTTAAGCATTGCTACAGCTCAGAAAGTTATTTGTCCTCCAAGTTGCCCCCAGTTGGGCTTTGGTTGTAGTTTTTGCACCATTTACTAGTTTGTTTGTTTATTTATTTTTTATTATTAATAATTTTTTTTTTTTTTTTTATTATTATTATTATTATTATTTATTTATTTTCCATTTCATATTTAGTGGGTCAGGGGTGGGGGGGGGGGAAACAATTTTAGGGACAGGGTCAAGTTGGATATTGACTCTAAGGTCGGATCATATTAGCCTGTTGATCAATCGTCGGATTGACTTCAGTTTTTCGACTTTGATTCGTTTAGGATTAGGGATGTACGAATAGTTAAGGTCTGGATTGTTGAAGGCGAGGTGAGTTTCGGTATTAATTTTTCTGGGAGCGTTTTAATATTAGAGGTGGAGCGGCCACCAAGTTCAAGCAGGAGTAGGCAGAGTGGAAGGTGGTGGAACGAGGGCGAGCCGCTGGACTGAGCAGGTCATCCCCCTATGCCGGACTGGGCATTGTTCCGTTCACCATACACGCCCCTCGGCCATCCCTCGATGGATAAAGGGGTGGGCAGGTCGCGAGGCTGGCTTAACGTTTAAGCTGTTTGTTTGTTTGTTTGTTTATTTATTTATTTATTTATTAATTTTTTATTTTTATTTTATTTATTTATTTATTTATTTTATATATATTTTTTTATTATTTTATTTATTTTTTTTTTTTTTTTTTTTTTTGGTTGCTCTTGTTTGGGTTACGTTGTCGGCTGGTTTGCCGAGGTCATAGTGAGTTTGGCCTTTTGTGCTACTGTGAGTCTGATAGCGTGCTTGGTCCGGGAGCTCTGGCTAGGGTTAGGTTTTTTGAATGTACAATGACCCCCCCCAAACAGTCCGCCAGGAACTGCCCAGTTAGATAGGGAGTCAAGGGAAGTGCACTGGCCGGCGCTTGTTAAGCACTGCTATAGCTCAGAAAATTATTTGTCTTCCAAGTATCCCCCAGTTGGGTTTTGGCTGTGTTATTTATTTATTTATTTATGTATTTATTTATTTAAATAAATGTTTGGCAGTTCAGGGTGATATGGGGAGGGGGAACAAGATTTTGGGGACAGGGTAAAGTTGGATATTGAGTAGAAGGTTGAATCTCATTAGTCTATTGATTAATTCGTCGGATTGACTTCTGGTTTTGACTTTGATTCGTTTAGGTTTTTTTTTTTTTTTTTTTGGCTGTGCTTGCTGATGTTGTGGGTCCTAGGGAGTATTTGGAGAGGTTCAGGCTGGGAGATGGGTTGAAATTGTGGGTACTTAAGACTGAAGTTGTTATGGTTATAACGGTTATGGTTTTTATGATGGGTTTTAGGTTTCAGAGCTATAGTTAAAGTAACGGTTATGTTTAGGGTTTATGATGGATTTTAGGGATCAGAGCTATAGTTAGAGTAACGGTTATGTTTAGGGTTTATGATGGGTTTTAGGGATCAGAGCTATAGTTAAAGTAACGGTTATGTTTAGGGTTTATGATGGATTTTAGGGATCAGAGCTATAGTTGGAGTAATGATTATGTTTAGGGTTTATGATGGGTTTTAGGGATCAGAGCTATAGTTAAAGTAACGGTTATGTTTAGGGTTTATGATGGATTTTAGGGATCAGAGCTATAGTTAAAGTAACGGTTATGTTTAGGGTTTATGATGGATTTTAGGGATCAGAGCTATAGTTGGAGTAACGGTTATGTTTAGGGTTTATGATGGATTTTAGGGATCAGAGCTATAGTTAAAGTAACGGTTATGTTTAGGGTTTATGATGGATTTTAGGGATCAGAGCTATAGTTAAAGTAACGGTTATGTTTAGGGTTTATGATGGATTTTAGGGATCAGAGCTATAGTTAGAGTAATGACTATGTTTGGGGTTTATGATGGGTTTTAGGGATCAGAGCTATAGTTAAAGTAACGGTTATGTTTAGGGTTTATGATGGATTTTAGGGATCAGAGCTATAATTAGAATAATGATTATGTTTAGGGTTTATGATGGGTTTTTAGGTTTCATTGCTATAGTTAAAGTAACGGTTATGTTTAGGGTTTATGATAGGTTTTAGGGATCAGAGCTCTAGTTAAAGTAACGGTTATGTTTAGGGTTTATGATGGATTTTAGGGATCAGAGCTATAGTTAGAGTAATGACTATGTTTGGGGTTTATGATGGGTTTTAGGGATCAGAGCTATAGTTAAAGTAACGGTTATGTTTAGGGTTTATTATGGATTTTAGGGATCAGAGCTATAATTAGAATAATGATTATGTTTAGGGTTTATGATGGGTTTTTAGGTTTCATTGCTATAGTTAAAGTAACGGTTATGTTTAGGGTTTATGATAGGTTTTAGGGATCAGAGCTCTAGTTAAAGTAACGGTTATGTTTAGGGTTTATGATGGGTTTTAGGTTTCAGAGCTATAGTTAGATTTTTTTTTTTTTTTTTTTTTTTTTTTTTTTTTTTAAACTAAATTTTAGGACACATCATCAGTAGTGCTCCTCAGAATCATTGGGTGTTTCGGCCTTTCGTCACTATACACCCTCCTCATGAGGCGGCCAGCCGTGGGTCGATCAGTCCCCAGCTTGTGTCCCATAGCCAATCCATACTTACAATCCGTACAAGGTACGGTTTCAAATGATATTTTATTTGAGATAGGCCTATGTTTTTGAGTTAATTAACCATTCATTCATTCATTCATTCATTTATTTTGTTCTGATATGATCTTAGTATGACCTACTAATTGTTTTTTCAATTCCTATCGGTTTTGGCTACTTACGAGATGATAATTTATATTGGAAGCATGTTGGATCAGTCAATTTAGATTGTTTTAGACCTACGTATTGGTTGGTGGATCCTTATTTTAATTTCTGTATTAATATAATCAACTGATTGTATTTTAGAGCCCTGTCAGTTTTAGCTTTTTATTAGGAGCATGTCGGTTTGGTTAATTAGATTGTTTTAACCCAAGTATTGATTGATGGATTATTATTTTAATTTCTGTATTGGTGTAACCTACTGATTGTATTTTAAGGCCCTGTCCGTTTTGACTACTTAAGGAAAAGTAATTTATCTAAGGATCATGTTAGTTCAGAACCTTAAGTTGCTTTAGGCCCAAGTATTGTTTGGCTTATTGTTTTAATTCCAGTCTTTGAATTTTATTTATTTATTTATTTATTTATTTATTTATTTATTTATTTAACAATTGATTTAGGCCTAAGTATTGTTTGATTGCTTATTGTTTTACACTCATTTAATTTAACCCTTTTAAGTAATGTTAGCTTGCCCAATTTGCCTAATAAGGTTTAGTTATTAAAAAGCGTGGCGACGGTGTTTAGGACGTCGGGTAACGTATACTTACCTTGCTCAGCCCGGAGTGACTCTTGTTAACACCGCAAGGTTTCCCGAGTCACCCGAACTGAGCCTATAGCTAAGTCTAACGCAGCGTCCTATCTAACTAAACCAGGGGTCCAGAGGTAGGTCCCGTGTACGTCGTCCTCCGGATGGCCCTGGGTGGGTTACAACTCAGCGGATGGGCTTGACCCTACCGTTCCTCCTCACAAGGATTCGGAACCTTCGGAAACCATCAAGCTTCTACTGAGTTGGGCCCCCTGGGGTTAGCGTGTGCCAAGCCAGTTCCTTCCCTACCTTACTCCAAAGAGTAGTCTCGGGAAGTGATCAGGCTTCTACTGACGTAGCCGCCCCCCGACTCGGATGTGGGAGTGGTCCCCACCCACTAGGCCCTTTCTAAGATCGATTTCCTTATTATGGTAAAAAAATTTCTTCGGATTATGTATTTGTAGTTGACTGAAAGGTTGGGATTCTATGCACGAGTATCAAAAGTCCGCGTGCGATTAGCTCCTACGGTTGTTAGGATGTTTGCGTTTAAACTCTCATTTAAGTTAGGACCATGATCCTTTCTGTCTCGCATAAATCTCTGTCTCAGCGAATCCGCATCACCCAGTATATTATTTGGCCAAGCTAGGATAAAACCGTGTATTTTACCCCCCTATTCTACTTATTAGTAAATTACAATCCGTGTTTCACTTCTTTACCGTATTATTATTATTATTATTATTATTATTATTATTATTATTATTATTATTATTATTACTCCATTTATTATAACCTTCAGCGCGAGCTCTGTGTTAAAAAGATGTTTTTTCTTTTCACTTCCGGTATCCCAGCCGTGAAAAACGCTCCAGATCGCGCAGAATAGTCACCTTAAAATTCGATTTTCGCAGCGATTGTGTTTCTATAACGTGTCTTAATCTTACCAGGGTGTTGGTTTTGCTTGAAACCGGGTATTAATTATTTTTAATATTTTCCGCTGTGTGACCGGTCGCGATCAGCTGAAGCGATCTGAGGAAGTAATTCTAATGTGCAGCCACTGAAATATTCATTGATAAAAACGTACGTGAGTCAAGTTTTAAGTCTTGAATCGTCTTTAGCGCGAGCTCCGTTAGCAACGCACTTTCACTTCCGGTATTTCAGCCGTGAAAAAACGCTCCAGATCGCGCAGAATAATCACCTTAAAATTAGATTTTCACGGCGGTTGTGTTTCTAAAGTGTGTCTTAATCTAACCAGGGTGTTGATTTTACTTGAAAACGGTTCATTATTATTTTTAATATTTTCCGTAGTATGATCGCTACGATCAGCCGGGACGGTCCGTAAGGCGTGGTTCTGTGCACCTGTAGTAGTGCGTCACATTCATTGATTAAAAGCTGGCGTGAGTGGGTTTGGTGAGTTAAACGTCCTTTACTTCCGGTATAAGGGTCGGTATTTAAGCGTTTAATAGCCCTCTTAAGAGTGAAACTTGGACAGTAGTTGTATTTTCATACTGTGTCCTGATCTAACACGGTGTTGATTTTGCTTCGAGCGGATGGTTTATCGTCTTTAGTATTATTCGTGGTGGGCGTTGTTGATAGCGGAGTGCCTTCAGGAGCCCCCACGTGTCACCTGTTGTGATGCGCACTAAAGCCAATGGAGAGAGACTACGTGGGTGACGTATTCTGGTTTGAAATCAGCTTCGTGGCGTGGTGTGTTTACTTCCTGGTTTTCCAGGCCCAAGCCAATGCTCTAAATACTGCGAGATTAGCTATTTTAAAGCTAGATCTTATACGGTGATTGTGTTCCGTTTATTACCTCATCCTACGTTGGGGTGCCGTTCGCGTCGAGTTGGATAATTTTGGAATTTTTTCTTTAGAATGGCCGGTATGCATACCCATGACTGGAGTATTAGGACCTGTCTACACTGAGGTATTTATTCAATTCTTTGATAAAGCCTTATATGGGAGTTATTCCGGAAACCAGGAGGTTAAAGTTTTTAATTTACGTATTTGTAGGTTTGTTTGTGTATTTAGTTAATGGAATTGAGATGTGAATGTGTTTGTTCTGATAGATTTGTAGTTAGGATCGGTTGGTGATGTCAGATGGATTAAGGTTAGGGTGGGTAAGGGTTAGGGTTAGGGTTAGGGTTGGGGTTAGGGTTTAGGGTTAGGGTTAGGGTTAGGGTTCAGGTTAGGGTTAGGGTGGGTTAGGTTAGGGTTCAGGTTAGGGTTAGGGTTAGGGGTTAGGGTTAGGGTTAGGGTTAGGGTTAGGGTTAGGGTTAGGGTTAGGGTTAGGGTTAGGGTTAGGGTTAGGGTTAGGGTTAGGGGTTAGGGTTAGGGTTAGGGTTAGGGTTAGGGTTAGGGGTTAGGGTTGGGTTGGGGTTAGGGTTAGGGTTAGGTTTTTGTAAGAATACAATGATCCCCCATCACAAATTCATTGCGTGGTTGAATAGGGGACCAAGGAAAGTGCGGGCGGCGGCGTTGTTAAGCCGTAGCTATTGTTCCTGTAGCAGACCCCGGCTTGGCGTCTGCTGATTTAACAAATCAATCGAGTCTAACCCGATTAGGTTTTATAGTTGGTGGATCACGAGCTATTTCCCAATGGGCTGTGGAGATGGTATTCAGTTGGAGGTGGTTCTTAGATGTCTAGGGTTAAGATGGTCGTACCATTTAAGGTTTCGCTGTTGACATTTGGCTATAACCCTCCCCGAAGTTGGGCTTTCTTCTTTTATTCCCAGCTGGGTGTGGAAGTTATTTTGGTTTAAATCATTCTTCCTGAGTAACTTTTTCCTGACCTGCTTAGAGCAGTCGTTCGGGGCTAAACTTTTATGGATTAGGATCCGGTAATTTGTTTGTTAATTTCTCTATTTTGTGTGGGTGTGTGTAAATACTGGGTAGAAGGTTGAGTCTCATTAACCTGTTGCTTAGTTCGTCGGATTGACCTCTGGTTTTGACATTAATTCCTTTAGGTGTTGTGGCTGTGCTTCCTGATGTCGCGAATCCTAGGGAGTATTGGAGAGGTTGAGAAATGGGTCCAAGTTGTGGGTACTTAGGGTTAGGGTTTAGGGTTATTATTTTACGGGTTCAGGTTGAATTTTTAGGGATCAGGGCTACAGTTTAGCGTGATGGTTATGATTAGGGTTTAGGTTAGACTTTAGGGTTCAGAGCTAGGGTTATGGTTGGGGTTAGGGTTTAGAGTTAGGGTCAAGGATTAGGGTTTAGGTTGCGTTTTGGGGTCGGAGCTAAAGTTAAAGTGACGGTTATGGTTAGGTTTAGGTTAGGGTTTAGGTTAGGTTTTAGGGTTCAGCGCTAGGGTTATGGTTAGGGTTTAGGGTTAGGGTTTTAGAGTTAGGGTCAGGGGTTTAGGTTGCGTTTTGGGTTCGGAGTTAGAGTTAAAGTGGACGGTTATGATTAGGGTTTAGGTTAGGTTTTAGGGTTCAGAGCTAGGGTTAGGGTTGGGTTGGGGTTAGGTTAGGGTTAGGGTTAGGGTTAGGGTTAGGGTTAGGGGTTAGGGTTAGGGTTAGGGTTGGGGTTAGGGTTGAGAGGTTGGGGTTAGGGTTAGGGTTAGGGTTAGGGTTAGGGGTTGGGGGTTGGGGTTAGGGTTAGGGGTTAGGGGTTAGGGTTAGGGTTGGGGTTAGGGGTTAGGGTTAGGGTTAGGGTTAGGGTTGAGGGGTTAGGGGTTAGGGTTAAGGTTAGGGTTAGGGTTGGTTTTTGTAAGAATACAATGATCCCCCCATCACAAATTCATTGGCGTGGTTGAATAGGGGACCAAGGAAAGTGCACGGACGGCGCTTGTTAAGCGTAACTATTGTTCCTGTAGCAGACCCGGCTTGGCGTCTGCTGATTTAACAAATCCAATCGAGTCTAACCCGATTAGGTTTTATAGTTGGTGGATCACAAGCTATTCCCCAATGGGCTGTGGAGATGGTATTCAGTTGGAGGTGGTTCTTAGATGTCTAGGGTTAAGATGGTGCGTACCGTTTGAGGTTTCACTGTTGACATTTGGCTGTAACCCTCCCCCGGGTTGGGCTTTCTTTTTTATTCCCAGCTGGGTGTGGAAGTTATTCTGGTTTAAGTCATTCTTCCTGAGTAAGGTTTTTCCTGACCTGCTTAGAGCAGTAGTTCGGGCTAAACTTTTATGGATTAGGATCAGGTTATTTATTTGTTAATTTCTCTATTTTGTGCGTGTGTGTAAATACTGGGTAGAAGGTTGAGTCTCATTAACCTGTTGCTTAGCCCGTCGGATTGATTTCTGGTTTTGACTTTAATTCGTTTAGATGTTGTAGCTGTGCTTCCTGATGTCGTGAATCCTAGGGAGTATTTGGAGAAGTTGAGAAATGGGTCCAAGTTGTGGGTACTTAGGGTTAGGGTTTATGGTTAATTTTTAGAGTTCAGGTTGAATTTTTAGGG